>MU182032.1:0-80632 GCA_016904865.1 Pissodes strobi
CTACTACTAAGCATTCGTTTTTTATTTCAGACTCTGCATTTTATTTGGATACCTTCAAGCTTTCTTTAGACGATATCTTGCATCACAGTTCGCATCTATCAGACACTTCGTTGAGCCAGAGTGAAAAACTTCGACATACCAAAGATGATCTTGCCATCGTTTTGTATACTTCGGGAAGTACTGGAGTACCAAAAGGTAAGACAAATTCCTTAACCGTTTCTCGTAAGCCTTTCAATGGTTTATTATTATTGTCTTTGTATATTCATATTATATATTGCATCGATTTTATTACATCAAACTAGTTTTAGCAAAAAAAATATTATTTTTTAATAAAAAATATTTATAAAACTAACATATTAATTAAAGACACAGATACTTCATCTTAAAGTTTGCTCGAATTTAAAGAAGTCTTCTTTTGTACTAAAAAAAAGTGTGGTAACCAGTGCGTATACTCGATAAATACTTATCGTTATAGCTGTATCAGTTTGATGATGACAGGGAAATTATGAAACTGTGAGCTTCATTTCTGTTCGATTTAAAGACCTCATAGACTTACAGAAATTGCACGACATCTAATCTTTAAGCGATTTTGCGTAAGATATCACTTTCGACTCATCGCAACTTCGGTAGAATATCGTTTCCTTTCAGGCAAGGCAATCAATAACAGATATATACAACATTATTATTAAGAGCTATGGCGGCACGGATAGATCTCAATTTTAGATAACTAAGACTAACTCGGAAGTTTCCTCCTTCACACCCTGTAATTAGTGTAAGCACTTCAGCCCTGAGGGATAATTTCTAAAGGAAATAGACTGATTTACTTAAAAGATTTTCGAACGTATTAAAAATATGCAGACATATTATTTTTAATATTTATTAACATCAATAAGGAAAACGTGTCTGCCATCATGGACAAAGCCATTCGTCAGACATGATTTATAGAACAAGAGAAAACAATTACTGACAAAACTTGAGTATTCAATATACTGATTTTAATTTTAAAAAAGCATTGCTCAAGATATGGAAAAAATACTAAAATTGACAAAACAATTTGATGGCGATTTTAAGACGGTGGGGGTACAAACAACACTTGAAATATTGAGTCACAATAGATTTTTGAAGCACGATAGAAGACAACATTTTACATAATATGTTGTGAATGATGAATTGGCTAGGGGGAAACTTAAAAACAAAATAATTACATATTTTCATTTTGACTGGCTGATTTCGGCCAGAAATCATATTAAATGATACTTAGTGAGTACTCCTTGTCAATTATATGTTAGCCTTTTAAAAGGATAAATTGCATGAAATCATAATATTTATTAAATTTACTTTATATGTTCCATGGTTTATGACCTTCATCATCATCATCACATTTATTTAATACATTTCCAGAGTTTTCTAGTTATTCTAATCTAGTAACTACCCTGCGAACTACAGAATTTATGCCAGTTATTATCCTAAACTCACATTCTGCCGCCAGTCTACGCAGTAGAAAGGGCACCGTTCGAAAAGAGCACTAAATCCTTTGGCATATTCATGTTATTTGGGATACTTCCCTTTAACTGTTTTGCAATGAAAGTTATCTTACAGAATGTTTTTGATTGAATCTTATAATCAAGTATGGGAATATAAATGAGGTTGTTTTCCAGGGAAAAGCACACCGAAAAACCCTGGTTTCTATTAACAAATCCAAGACATTTACTATTTGAATTATGTACAGGGTTATTCATTATAAATGGACACGCCCTTAACTTGGTTATTTTTAAAGATAGAGTTAATTTTTTTATCCTAATTTTTGATGTCTAAACATCTTACGCGGCGGTATGAGAGTAAATCTCGGCAAATGGAAAGGAAATGTGTAAACCGATTCTAGCCGCTAGGGTGGTATTATTATACAATTTTGCCATTTAAAATTGCTTTAAACGGATTTTAGACGATAAAAAAGCATATTTTAAATTAAACGAACCGTCAAAAGTATTATTTATTAATTATTTTAAAGTTTGTTATTAAACTTAATTTTTTTCTATAAGCTAAAACGTATAGGCAACGGCCATAGCACGTTGAAAATACCGGTTCTCGTCCGATCACTGAAGTTAACAAAGACATATAAAAAAAGTTAAGCAACGTCGGGCGTGGTTAGTACTTGGATGGGTGACCGCTTGGGAACACAACGTGCTGTTGTCATTTTTTTACAACCGAGGTCGTTATAGGATATGCTTACACATCAGTGTTTCGAGTACTAGCAGACTCGCTCAATTTTTTTTTATTATTAATGAAAATATTATACAGGGTGGGCCATAAGCAAACGCCAATATAAAGTTACATTTTTTTTAAATGTAACACCCTGCATATTATTTTTTGTACATTTTTGGACTCTACTTAAAGTTCTAAGCATATTTTATGTATGATGTTACACCTCTAGAGTTAGTAGTTTCACAGCTATAAACTGTTGAAAATCGATACTTTGGCTACTTTTCACCTTGGTAGCAAGAAGGCCATTAAAAATGGAGTAAAATAAACTTCACATTTTTATCTTAACTTTTCAAGAGCTATCTGATGGTGCTAACTGATGGTACCTATCCAGGTACCAGATTTGGTACCCATGGTACCGCCTGCCAGTTAGTACCATCAGATAGCTCTTGAAAAGTTAAGATAGGAATGTGAAGTTCATTTTACTCCATCTCTATAATGGTCTTCTTGCTACCAAGGTGAAAAGTAGCCAAAGTACCGATTTTCAACTGTTTATAGCTGTGAAACTACTAACTCTACAGGTATAACATCATACATACAATATGCTTAGAATTTTAAGTAGAATCCAAAAATGCAATAATATACAGGGAGTTCCATTTAAAAAAATATAACTTCATATTGCCGTTTGATTATAACTAATAAAAAAATTAAGATGATTACCTACAAGTCGATAACAAAATTAGCTGTCTATCTTTAAAAATAATCAAGTTAACGGGGGTGTACATTTATAATGAATAAACCTGTACATAAAATGAGTTAGTAACCCATATTAAAGGACAAGAATCTTAGCTTATATGTTGTACTTTTCAATATCATCAGTGAAAAATTTAAGTGTTGCCTGCATTATGGCTCTTTTGACCCCTTCGCAGGCTTCTAACAGCACTCCGAAGTCGTCTAATGCGGTGAGGAGTTCTGAAATATTGACTAGAGAGTCAGAGATTTTGTCTGTAGCTTGTCTGAGTCTACTGAAATCATTAGTTATAGGATTTTAAGCCAAAGGATTTTGGGTACTTAAATTAGTTGCATTGCCGCTAGCACGTTCACTATTTACGCTATTTACTCATTCACTACGAGCGTTCATGTTGTTTACGGGGGGAAAGTCTCTGTAATATTTCTCAGAAGCTGGCTTCTGGCGTGCATTCTGCCATGCAGGCTTCATTGGCGGGGGTCAGGCTTATAGGTACTCTTCTTAGCCGATTTTGGACGCTGGAGCTGACTGACTTTATACATGTATACTGGACATCCTACATCTGTGCAACGATGTTCTCCACCACAGTGCACACATTTTACGGTTTCTCTGTCACATTCTGTAATCTGGTGTGGTCCAGCGCACTTGCTGTACCGCCACTCTCTCTGACAATATGTTAGGGCACGTCCGTGCCCGTGGTACCGTTTACACTGCATAATGGATTTTGCAGTCTTACGGTGGTCCCAGGAGACACGGACGCTCATCAGGTACTTACATTGCATGTTCAGGTGTTTCAGAGTTAATGTGGCATCCATGAGGGCCAAGTCTTTTATATTAAATGCACTTGTCTTTTATATTAAATGCACGTTCTTGATGGTTAAATCGTACTCGTCGATATGCGCATTACAGACTTCGTCGCCATTGCTGCCGATGGGATGAATGACGCCGATGCCGTCGTCAAGCCCTTTTAATACAAAGGCGTGTTTATGGCTTTTTCTGCGCACGAATGATACTCCACATTATCATTCTCAAACATCTTCTTCAGTGTATTCCAGTCCTTGACGTTTTTACACTATATAATAATGCTGTTTCTTGTATACTTCAGCCTGTAATCTTTAATCCCTGCGTAGGTTTTCCGTGAAGTTACAAAAACTTCAAGCCGCCTTTTGTGACAATCGACGACGGGCGGCGGTGTCGTTTAGGTATGACCCTGCTGGGCTTCGCTCTAGGTGCGGAGCTTTCAGCCAAAGAGTCCGAGTCCATGTTGTCTTCTAGGTCACTTAATCGCTGGAATCTATTGCTGGCTTTTGTGGCGGGCTCGCCTCCCACATCCAAATAAACTTTTCGAATGCCTCTTTTTAACGGATCAGTCTTAAAAGGCACTTTGAATATAGGCTCCTTCTCTTTCAGTGTGCTGGGCCCTATATCCATAGACACGGAGGTGGGCGGAGTCACCTCAGTTGCTGCGAGCGGAGCCAGAAATGTATGCTCTGTTTCGACTGATGCAGTGTCAGCTGTTTTTCACCCGGTGACGTGACTCCCAAGGTCGGCTGGAGGTCGTCGCCGTCGGGTACGTTTGGCGAGTCACGTACGCCACTCGGACCAGGGCTTTTTCGGTTCTTCTTCAAATTTATTTTTCTTGCTATATGTAGGGGAGGTTTCGCTTTTACCCTTGACTAAAGTTAATGACGTTGTCTGCGATTTTTGAGGTTTTGACCGCAGTCAATACGGGGTTCTACTTTTTTCTTATTCTTAATTTTTTTTGGGTGGGCCTCTGCAAGGTGGCTTCTGCCCCTGTGGAAGGCTTTTTCTAGTTCTTCGGTCGCAGCATCTCGGTCTTTCGCGTAGATTTCATACCCTCAGTGAAGGCATTCACGGCATTTATATTTGAGTGCATTTGGCTGCAAATCCGAGACCATTATCTTGAGCTCATGAAAGGTTCGCGTCCGTTCGCTCATGCCCGAGGTGTTTGAAGCCTCGGACATGTCGCCCGCCTCGGACATTGTGGTTGAATTTCGGGGATCCGTCCCCAGAGACTGCAAACTGCTAAGATTCTTAGCCCACTACCTAGATTTATGAATAAATCCACGCTGGGCCCTAGAAAATGCTATCGAGCAAGTCGATAGACTCGATAATCGCTTTGCTATGACACGACCGACAGTCGCAGTCGGTTAAAAGTTGCCTGGAGCTCGTTTTCAACGGAAAACTCCGATATACGTGGGCACCCTAAGACGGCTAGCAACCATGACCTTGACCTTTGCTTTTAATTCATAAACTAAAATATACATACATTCAAGATAGTAGTATTTATATTTTGCGACAAAGTAGGTCGTAAATTGGAGACAATGCTCTCATTTTTTATTCCTCGTCTCATTTATTTTCATGCGTTCAAAGTCTATCGAATTTGCTTGCTTGGTGTTGAGCATTCATACAGAAGCAACGATCATCGGAAATGTAGGGCATTCGCAAGAGTTTTTGATAACTAATTATTTCGATGGCACCGATTTGTATGCTTAATTTTATCTCGTCTTTGAAGGAACACTTATTACCACCTTTCTACCTTATCATTATTATCATTTATTATGCTAACAAGCCTTCAAATTAATTTATTTTAAAACATTAACTATTTTTTTCAATGGCTTTTCTTCCATGTCTTCTTATAAAATCAGACTCTTCTACAGTATTCACATAGTTTCTTAGTTGTTTCATTTCCACCTCCAAGTTCAAAATATTATCATCTGCAGTATCTCTCATCAAAATACAAATATTATGGAGAATATATGGCGCAACTATTATTGTACAAATTGTATTCAACCGTATAGTCTCTAGAAACTTTAGTCTTCTAAATCGGCCTTTTCACAGGGGAAACAAGTTTTAAATTGTTACTCTAATTTGATGCAGCTTTTGATTGAATCTTTATTGGCTATTTGTCAAATTTCCATTATCTTTGAAGCCCACCAACAGGGTTTTAGACAAAGTGTATGCTAGATCTCCTATAAGATGGCTATCATTTGGAAAATCTATTATTATTGATCCGAAGGTGAAAATCAAATTATCGAACAATTTTGAATCAGCCGGGTTCTCCAGCATAGACATCCAAGAAAAGTTTGCGATTGTCACACGCCTCTTGAAAAAGGACATACTAGAATGTTCTCCTAATGTAATAGGAATTGGAAAATTCCTTTGGTGGTAGGATATTAATATGGGCCCCATAAATACAACCAATAACGCCTGGAAAATAAAATTAATAAATATTGCTCCCTCTCATTTTGACTGCATGGCTGTGGAAAAAGTTGAAAAATTGTAATATTCATTACCTCCTGAAATGCCAAAACCGTAATGCTTACCAGGAAAACCATTTACATTTTCCAGAGCTGTCATAATATCAAAAGACCTATCTCGAGTTGGCCAAACTAAAATCTAATACTTGATTCATTTCAATACTTTTTGTTGCTATTTTTCTAATCACACCACATGCGGTTGATTTACTTACTCCAAATCTTCCAGCAACAGATCTAAACTAAAATTATTTCGTAGTTTCAACTTAACTAGGTACAAATTTGATATTATTTATCTAAATAATAGGTAGCTATTCTAAGATCCTACCGGAAACTTCCCATATTTGCCAGATGCCAAATGCATATCATTATTTCTTTTCCGAGCTGTGGTTGTGTTTGCAGAGGTCAACCGCCATGTTTACCTTTGATAAATATAATAATATAATATAAATAATAATATAATATAAATAATAATATAATATAAATTATAATAAAATTTATTTAAAAGATCTTCAAACGTATTAGGATCCATTGGAAAATTGTGTTTGAACTGGTGGTCTTGAAAATTAGTAACTACTTCTTTAAAAAAATGTTTCACTTTCGCCAATATATTACGGTTGTTTAGGTCTAGGTCTAGGCAAAGAAAATACTATTGTGTACTATAATATTCTTTGGTCTAGGTCATGTTCATCTGTCGAATCATCGAAAAAAATATCACGGCCCATAGGGATAATGCATAGATCTATTCTTAACAATCAGAATGATTTTTGGAAAACGAATACGGATATTAAAAAAATATATATATTATAAAGTTAAAAAGTTTACAATAGGTCAGGATAACCAAAACAAACATCAGTTTGAAAAGAGCGTTCGAATATAACAGAGAAAATGGAGTACATCTGCGTATACTTAATCGAATGTCTAATCCATCCGCATCTAATCCGCGAGATAATATTCGAACTCACTTAGTGAGAGCAATGAGTAAATTTAAAACGGTTTTTAAGACACACATCCTTGAGATCGAAATCCTCGACATATAAACAATCCAGCTACAATCCTAGCTGTTCCATTGAAGTAAGCTAATCTGCAGCACCGGACTGAATATTAGACCACGCCTGTAAGATCATGTTAGTTGGGGTAACCATGTTGGGGGTTGTGGATAAAACTCTGTTGTAGCAATATCATGTTGTTTCTTTATTCAAAATTACATATATTTTTGGACTTTCGCTATTCTCAGAGATAATAATAATTGATTCCTAAATCAATGATAATCATTAAAACTTATTGAAGCAAAACATATTTTACGATATCGGAATTAATCAAGTTACCTATAATTACCTAGTTTTAGTTATCGCCAAGTGGCGAAAGTCGAGAATATGCTGATGTATGTGATGGCCAAACCAACATCAATATTAAAAGTTTATTTTGTATTTAAAAGCATATATTTTATTAACGTAACAGGTAAGTTGTCAATCAATAGAGATTTCATCTATCCACATAATGAATGTATAGTCATTTAAAGAAAGTGGCTATACAAAACACTTACATAAATCTTGACAAAATAACCTAAATGATCGCTGATATCACTGCTAAATTGATAAAAAAATAAACCTTATTTGTGAATGTTAGTTATACTGATCGACAGCAGAAACTTACTTATTTGCGACCTAGACGTTGACCTATATATTGGTGACTATGATGCGTGGCAGCCCAGTATGACCATACAGATTAATTTAAAATGTTGTCCGAACCAAACACGACCTTCACTGATTGCGTATAAATTAATTAAAAATATGTTTTCGTAAACATAATATTTAAAAAATCCTTGATAAATTTTGGATTGGTCTCAACTATTGAACTATTTTTTCATTTAACTAACTGTGTTTTTATGAAAATTATTTATACATTGAAGAGCAACAAACAAATCATAACAAGAAAATGTTGATATCTGAACATTTATAATAAGTGTCACAAACCCGAAGTGATCTAAATAGTTGCAATTTCCTTCGAATAACGCTAGAACTCCTCTATCGAAATTAGTTGGGCATTGATATATACAGGGTGTTTTGTGTAGAAGATATAATGCCATCGATGACATACATCCAAATGTTTTTCCCAAAAAAAAAAACGGTTTCTGCTTAAGACCACACGACAGAAGTGAAATCTTGAACATTGCGAGATTAATATTATGAAATACAAGTATATTTTGGTTTTATATTTTGAAATTATTTACCACAACTTTGATGTTTAAAGTAAATTTTTACCTCGAAATATCCCATAAAAACAGGAGAGACTGCTGCTTATCGCTTAAAAATGTACAAAATCTCCAAACCTGGTCCATTCTCCTATCTTCAAATCGTTTTAAATGACGTTTCAGACAAATAAATCTACTTACTTACTTTAAAAACGATACGCATCTATCTATATGCTATATGCTACAAGAAAAATTTTGCTTTGAAATCTGCTATAAAATCAATTAGAAATTGCCTCCGATCACAAGATCACATTTACATTTTCCGATCCTGGCCAGTTTTTCTAGCTTCAAACTTCAAACCGCAATTAAATGCATATTTCAACCTAAACGTCATGCCAAAATAATGGAAGACGTATTCCTTCACATTTCCCGTAATTCACCCTAAATTGCCGAAATATTGAAAAGATATGGATAATGTTTGCAATTTTTTAATTTAATCTTATAATTTTCT
Source organism: Pissodes strobi (assembly GCA_016904865.1). Taxonomy (NCBI): domain Eukaryota; kingdom Metazoa; phylum Arthropoda; class Insecta; order Coleoptera; family Curculionidae; genus Pissodes; species Pissodes strobi. The sequence goes on from MU182032.1 coordinate 8,931, forward strand.
CGTGTTTGTAAATCTCGTATGGAGGTTACGAATCTCCGTATCTGAGATAGATTCCTTGAAAATAGTACGCTTAAAGTAAAATTTTCTAACTGAAAATAAAAAAAGAAATCGCCAATTCGGCATTTTCAATCGGACCGATGCAATTTTTTTGAATGCTCTGCTCATATCACCTTTCTTTTTAATGTACGAAAGTTTGGTTGCTACAGATTATTCGAATTTCCAGCAATAAAATATTAAGTGGCAACGTGTCATGTCAAAACTCGAAATGGCTACAAGTTTAAACTCAACTAAAAAGGGATTATCATTATTTCTAAGGTGTTATTAATACAGTTTTGGGTGCATTTTCGTCAAGTAATCCGCTTTTCGAAAATAAATTATTTTTCGAGAAAAAAAAATAGGAACCTTAATTTTTTTGACCTGGAATCGATGTTTCTACATTTTCCCTGAAAAGTTAATTTTTTGGATATTTTCGAGACAGAAATGCTTTTAGAGGCTTTTGCTTCCCTATGAATTGTCGTTTCAGTTTTTTTTCTATTCTTGCGATTTGTTCTGCATTAAAACGACCCAAAGTGCTCCAATTTTCAAAAATAAATAAATCCTTGCCATTTTCCGATTCTCGCTAATTTCAATAAAGTTCGGAAGACCGTTAAAGGATACTTGTCCAGAAAATTTCATTAAAATTGTTTCATTTTTTCGACAGTTATCGACTAATCGTATACTACAGCGAAATTTTGAAAAATCGTAGATTTGACCTAATGACCTGTAAACGGAAAATCTTATCGCTAAAGACAGAAGCTGACATGCAAAAACCGATAAATCCACTTTTTGTTATATTTGAGTGAGGCGAGAAACTTCGGTATTTTCAAGCTATTCTATCGAATGGTATACTGAAAATCGCGCAAATCCCGTTAATTATTAACGAGAATAAGGTACAAAGGCAAAACCCCATACATCCAGAATCCAGGCAAAACTCGTTAATTCCTTTTTTTCACTATCTGTGAACGAGTAGATAAAATAGGAAATTATTCTTATTCTTGCAGTTTGGCAATACAAAAGTGTAGAGTTTAGGCAGATGGTTATGAAAGCATTTCAGAGATGGATATCACCTAAAATTAAATCTTAAGTATCTATGATGATTATTGCAGAAAGCAGATATTTAGATTGTTAAAACCCGTTTAAAAATTGTGTTTTGATTTATTTTGTGAAACAGAATGGATGAAAATACGTCTATTGGCCAAAATACAGACACGTAAAAGGCAAAAATTAAAGACTAAAAGTTTTATTTTTGTTTTACTCCGCTTAACAGACCAAAAATTTGATCTTATTTTGGATTTCCTGGCTAAAAACATGCAATTTAATGAAGACGATCACACAATAAAAAATGGTCCTCTTCACATTGACAAAAACAGTTGGACTCTCACTCCAATTGTGCGACATAAACATAGAAGGAATTAGTCGAGCATTAGTCCAAGCTTCTCTTGAATAACAACGTAGACTTGGTTCTGATCCAAGAAACACATGCTTCAACCGCAGACCTCCATAGGAGGGGGAGGATACATGGCTATGAGCTTATTGGTGTCACATATCACAACACGTATGGTGTTGCTACATACGTGAGAAACAATGTCGAGCATGCCCAGTTTGTGTCGGCAAATTCAATAAATTAACTCCACAACGCTACTATAAAAGTGGATCATATTTTCATAAGTAACATCTATAAACCACCCAACGTGATGTGGCCCATGAATGTCCTGCCGACCACTGCTCACCCATCGGTATACGCTGGAGACTTTAATAACCATCACGGATTATGGAGATACGCAAAAAACAATGAATGCGGTGTTGCACTTAGCGACTGGGCTGAAAACGAGAATCTCTACCTAGTTTTTGACGCCAAAGATTTGGGAACTTTTAGATCCGCTGCCTGGCAGAGAGACTACAATCCGGATCTCTGCTTTGTAGTAACAACAAAGGCCACCCGATACCGACATGTAGAAAAGTCTTGCCGTATTTCCCACACAGCCAACACAGACAGGTTATTGTTGGTATTGGACTGTCCGTCCCAATTATTAGGTGTACCCCACGGCCTAGGTGGAACTTTCGTAGGGCCAACTGGCAGGGTTTTGCCGATCATCTGGATAAGTAAATCAATTTTATTCCCCCAGGACCTAACAACTACCATCGATTTATGGCAGCAGTCCTGGCGGCAGCCAAGAAACATATCCCTCGTGGATACAGAAAGGAGTATATCCCAGGATGGAATGAACAATGTAAGCTCCTATATGAGGCATAGAGTCGAAGCGGCGACAGCTATATATCGGACGACATTCTACACGAGCTTGATGCTGCTAGAAGAGTGCGATGGTCCGAAATTGTACAAAGAAACTGTTGCGCAAATTAGGTGGTGCCTCTGAACAGCTTGGCCAAAAGCCTAAAGTTTCAGCGAACGAAATCGCTAACCACATAGTTGAAACATCCTGATCTACGCGTGATAAACAGCATACTTCGACGATAAAACATGAACTGACATCCCTAAAAGCTCAATGACTCCCAGTTTTCCTCCGCTTTCACTGTGACCGAATTGAACAATGCCCTGAAACAAACTAACCCTTTCAATACTGACGGGTGATACGTGTCCCAGTAAAAACTTGGTCTTAAAATTACGAATTTTTATTTGGAAAAAAACATTCATTTTACTGTAGGGACATATATGTCCCATAACAGATTCTTTTAATACCGGTGGGTGCTAAGTTCATTTGAAATGCATTAGCGGCTGTCGCAGTCGTTACTTATGCTTTTTCCAATAAACTACAAGCGGGAGCTTATGTTTTTACGTAAGATTGTAGCAGTATTTCTTCATATGTAAACAAGTGCACGTGCAAGTCCTCTTTGTTTGTGAGTTCTTTACTACAATATTCGTGTAAATGTGATTTAAAGACATGGAAAGGTGAGCAATTATGTCTAATTATAAGTGTTTACAAGTATCTTCTAGAGGTTTTTAGAGTTACATGAAATGTATATGTGTGGGACATATATATACCAACCGTAAAATAAACAATCATTGCCGATCCTGATGAGCGCCGAAAAGTTGAGAAAAAGACGAAAACTATGTGTTCAGAATGTAATGTTCCCTTATGCAATGATTGCTTGCAATCTTATCACCGTTAAATTTTCCAAATTATTGTTTTTTGTTCATTTAGATTTTAGCTAAAATAATACTTTCATTACTTGTAGAACATTTTTGATAATTTTTCCTTACTGTGGGGACATATATGTCCCGTTATGTATATTTTTTTATTTGTATTTAATAAACAAAAAAAATATTTGGATGTATTTAATTTATGGAGTTTTATTATATATAAGGTACCTTAGCCCTATGAATTTTAAAAAGAAAAAAAAGTCGTATTTTGAAAGCTAATTCTCCTCTGGGACACGTTGGTCCCAACCGTATTTTATTTAAAATTTTTTTGAAAACAAGTCGTATTGAAAGAGCTAAACAAGGGAAGGCACTTGGACTTGACAATATCCATCCTGAGTTCCTGACCAATCTGGGAAACGGCGCAAAAGATTGGCTTACACGGTTTTTCTCCGACATTCTGGACAGAGGTGTCCTTCCTAAGGAAGTGAAGAGGACAAAAGTAGTGGCCATTTTGAAACCTGGTACACCACCTGATCTCTCACAAAGTTTTAGGCCAATTTCTTTACTCAGCTGCACTTATAAGCTATTAGAAAGACTCATCTGTAATAGAATCAGCGGCCCCATTTTAGAACACCTCCCAGTTGAACAAGCGGGTTTCAGACCTAATAGAAGCTGCTGCGATCAAGTGCTGGCTCTGACAACCTTTATAGAGGCAGGTTTCCAACAAAAGCTTAAAACTTCTGTCGTGTTTTTAGAGCTTTCCGCAGCGTATGATACGGTTTGGAGAGAGGGGATGATATACAAATTTCTAACAATAATCCCCTGCCGCAAAACTGCGAGCCTCCTCAATTACATGCTGAGCAACAGATTTTTACGCACCTATATAGGAGGACAAGTTAGTAAGGAGAGAAAATTAAACAATGGCTTACCACAGGACTCGGTGCTAGCCCCCCTGCTGTTTAACATTTATATTGCCGATTTCCCAAATACCGTGTCAACAAAATTTTGCTATGCAGACGACATTGCTCTGGCCTTCAGAGCTAAGGATCTAGACCAAGCGAAGTCAGTTCTCACAGAGGATCTCTCTGCCCTGAGCACCTTTTTCAGAAGGTGGAGATTAAAGCCCAGCCCTAGCAAGACCGAAGTATATGCTTTTCATTTAAACAATCGACATACTAACGTGGAACTACAAGTACAACTAAATGGAAATACACTTCGTCATAACAAATTTCCAAAATATCTTGGCGTCACTCTTTACCGCACCCTATCATACAGAATGCACCTCGATAACACTGCAACTAAGTTAAAAATCCAAGAGTTATGCAGTACGACGTGGGGAGCATCTGCGGATACATTACGAACATCGTCCTTAGCCCTGCTCTACTCAACGGTGGAGTACTGCGCCCCAGTATGGCTAAACAGCTGTCATACCATACCGTCCGACACGCACGTACTGGCTCCCAGTGTTGAATAACACGTATCCACCTCAAGTCCGCCGATCTGGAGCTCTACTCAAAGAATTTCGAAAGCTTCAACAGAATCCTAATCTTCCTATACACAACGATATACCTACCCTGCGGAAGAATCGTTTGCGATCGAGAAAGCCGCCTCTATGGCAAGCTGAACAACTAGTCAGTAACAACGTTGAAGCTGTGGATTTGTGGAAACAGAATTGTCAACTTATTGAAGATCCCAAGGTTCATGAGTGGTTTGAGGGGTATGATTGCGATACCACAGGTGCAAATCTTGATAGAGTGGATTGGGTCAAACTCAATAGAATCCGTTCCGGATATGGTCGATGTGCTGACTCCCTTTACAAATGGGGCTTAACTGACTCTCCAAGCTGTGACTGCGGAGCCCCCCGCCAAACCATTAAACACATTAGAGAGGAATGCCCCTGCGTCTTTCCAAGGGAGCTGGAGCGATTTCATGAGGGCTGAAGAGGCTGTGCTTGATTGGATCACGAATTTAGATATCAATGTTTAGCTTTTTTTTATTTTTATCTTTTATGTTTGTTTGTTGCATTTGTTGTGTGTTTGATTAATTGTATGTAGATTTCTGTATTTTTCTATTTTATTTTTACTCTTACTGGAAATGTATTATTGCATGTATGCCATACGAATAAATAAATCCGCTTAACATTTTAATCAATCAATCAATCAATCAATCGTTTTTACAGATTTTCTGTCTATACCTAGGTATATATCATATCATATCATTAAAAACTTTTTATAAAGAAATTCTAGTAGTTCAATTGGGTTATTTTTGTTTATTTTTTAAGCCATTCTGTTATGCATCTGCTATATGGTTATCAGAAGCTCTTTTTTAGATACTTCGACAACGATTCAGAGCTCAAAAAAATTGCGTGGTCTAGCGATACGGTCCTGGCTTTCCGATATGGCGTCCCGCGTTCGATTCCCGTCGGTGTTAAGAACCTTTTTTACTTTTTTTTAAGGTTATGTTTGTTTCTTTTCATAAATTTGTTTAGTTTTGGGGTAGTTGCGCCCCGGAGCGAGCGAACCGAGCGGAGGGCCATGCGTGATTGACATCGAAATTTGTTCGGCCCGACTCGGGATCATTTGTTTTGCCTGGGGGTTTAGCTGCTAGTTAATGATATACGATCAATATCACGAAAGTTTTATGAACGCAATGACTATATTGAGCAAAACGTAAATTATCCCTTTTTTATCCGTGGCGTCGCCAGGTGCCCACCCAAAAACAAAATAAGAATTATTTATAAAATACTTTTCTTTATAAAAACACGTTAACCACGCTGCCTACAGCTACAAACAAACGTTGTTTTTGTCTATCAATATCTACAGCTGAAACTTTTATTCATACTTTCAAATTAATTTGTATATAAAACTTATTTTTATAAGAGAAATATTACACAATTATCACAAATTATTCCTAGCAGCCGCACTTCGAGTTCTATTGCCGTACGTTTTGCCGTTATTATTTATCTTATAATTATTAATAATTTCATCTATTTATTAATAATTATTACAAATTTAGTAGGAATCTATTAATATTATATGTTTATTACAATTACATAATTAGAATTTGTAATTGAATTCTTTATATATATTGGAAAACTGGTTTGATTGAATGTAAATAACATTCCCCATCATATTTATGTTTTTATTCGTTTTGGACACCTTTTTGTTTTTTTAATGATTTTAACGACTTTTGGGCAAAAATTGGGCCTAGCACCCTGAAGTGCGGGCAGTACGGCGTACGGTGCTCACCAGGAAAAAAGATGCTGGCGACGCCACTGCTTTTTATCTGTTGTACCCATTTAATGCCCGAGACCTGTGAAGCAAAAACCCTAAAAACATATTTTTTCTGTGTAATATTATCTACCCAACCGAATGACGGTTCGAGTGTATCAAGTTTTTTTTTCTTGGAGTTCTTAATATTAACACCCTTGTAAAATCTCGCAAGAATCGACAAGTAGAAACAAGACGATAGAAACTTTCTAAATAATTTACGTGCGAAAGAAAGCCACTATAATAGAACCAAGTGTTGTAGAATTTATATGCCTGCTGAAATCAATATTAAAAAACTTTTACTAGTGTCAAAGTCCTCAGAAGAACAAAGTTGCATACAGCATGTTCCGAAGAATTTTTGTCAGTAAGATTAATATTGGATTTTCTAGTCTAGCCTCTGATGTTTTTGCTTAATGCACCCGACTGAAATCCATGATCAAAAACGCAGGAAATGAAGAAAAGAAGAACGAATTAAGGGCAGAGTTAACAATACACAAAAAAAGATCTTTTGAAGGGCAAAACACGAAATATTGTTATTTTTTTTGCGATCTCCAGCAGGTTTAAACCTCGTCCAGGACTAACATTAGTGATGCATTCTACGCCCACCAGGTTGGTCTTTACTGTTTTTGCTGCGCTGGTGGAGATTCTTGGAATCCGATATTTTATACCTGGACTATAACTCAAGCGTCGGCACTGATCAACTTTTTGGACTCTCTGAAGGTCATACCTCATACCTACCGGGAGACTTTTCTGAGATAGTTGTACAGGACGAAACAAAAAATTCCCACGTTGTACACGCGTTTAATTTTTGGATGACATCGAAAGCTCCAATTCACATAACTGAAATTCCAAATAGAGTCCAATCTAGAAGTTTTTGCTATTTTCGCGAAATCATAAAAACTGGATTTCTAGGTTTTTGAACAATGAAACAATAGGTTCATGGTCACTGAAATCGCTCTGCTGGCTGTTTCTCTATCTCTCTCGCTTCGATGGAGTCGACGCCGAGTTTACCCGCTTTGCCCGAATGAGCGTTAAATAGGCGTGCGTACATAGCTTCGTGCGCCAATGTGTGGGAGCTGAGTCTTATCCACTACCCAGAAAAAATTGCGCTGAACTGAATTTATATCAAATCGATGCAAGACTTTATGGTCTCACTGTATGCACTTTTGTCGGCAATTATTAGAATATATTGACCTATTTTCTGAATAGTAGAACTAACAATTTTTAACTTCCTATATAACATGCTGATAAGTTTTTGCAATTATTATGAAGGCAAGTGAGAGTAATTTGGTTCCCGCATATAGTATATAATAATATGTCGTAGACGTAAAATGAAAAACGCATTTACCTGAAAACCCTAGGCAACATATAAAATTCCGATTTTAACTCTTAAATCCGTTTATGCCTTGGTCATGGTCAGTTGAACTTTATAAATATTATTTCTGCCACCTTTATATGGAGTAGGAAGCAAAGCTTTGCACCTAACGATACTAAATTAGATAAAATAGCTCTACGAACTGAATTCTCAATAACTGCATGTATTTCATCATGCACTTACAACATACACTATATAGTTGTTGACATAAAAAATCACCACCAAAAGTTTAAACAGTTGCCCCTCGATGACTTTTATTAACCCTTGGATGCATATCGTTATAATCAGATGTGAAAATATACCACGGGGAAATATGTGAAATTAAAAGCAAAATGGGAGACGAAGAGGTCACAACATCACCAAGTGACTTCTGGTTATCACTTAGACTATATAGCAGAGGGTTATCATATCTCTGTATTATGCCTTTTTGTAGAAGATACAAATTCATACTTTTTAAAGTTAGTCGTTGATAATTTTATGATAATTTCTAAATTAGATAAAACGTATACATGAACTGAATAATAATGAAGCAGTGGATGGAAAGATATGTTAGATATTAGGATAATAAATAATTAACATATTTATAAATTTATCCAAACCGGTCAAGCAGGAGAGCAACAGGTCAAAGAGTTATTTATGAGTTGAAACTTTTCCACTAATGTGCAAGAAGGATGGTTTTATAAACGATAATCGCAAGATGCAAGTGGATAAGACATCCTTTTAAAACTTTGCGTCTCCTCTACTTTCTATTTTTGCGAAATATAACTAATTTGCAACTTGAGTTATTCATGTTCGTATACAAAGCTTATTTCGCCAAACAGGATCTACGAAACCGTTACTTTTAATTTAATTATTTAATTGCTATGATTATGCTAAACGTTTCACAATTTATTTTAATTTTATGTTTTAGTTTTGTATAATTAAAAAAAAATTAATTATCATTTTTTCCATATCGAAACATTTCACAACCTTTAGGATCGTGCGTGCTTGACATTTTTGGGTTTGACTTGAAAATTTATATTTCCATGAAGGAAACAAACACTGGGATGAATGAATAAATATAATGATTAGACTGTCTAATTAGCCTAATGGATACTACTTTAAGCTTTGGAATATGAAGAAAACCCTTATTTGCCTGCTTAAAAAAGATGAGCCGTTATTGATTATGCAATGTTTGAGGTTTGGAGTTTACTAAAAGTCGTTTATTTCCAACGATCTCAATTTATTAAGCCTACACGTTTTACAACAATCTGCCCTTTATTCCCCGAATAATACTGACCCCCTATTCATGAGTGCATATAACAAAAATATCCCTCCTCCCATGTTCGATGTTCAGATACCTAGAGAAGTAACATCGAAACTTAGTACTATTCTAAACACTACAATTTCCTCCCTTTCTAAAATTATAACTATCCCTAAACGCAAATAGTATTTCTCAAATATATTACTTATTATTTTATTACTTTTTATTTTGTAACTAAGGTTGCAAATGCTCAGCTGACACTTATTGCGATACAAATCTATTTGGAGCTTCTCAGGTTCTTTGAGGCCTCAAACGGGTAGAGCCAGCTAACATATCCGTACGTGAATCATTGTTTAATTCTATGATTTCAGGTTCACTGACTGAATTACTATTTGCAATTTCATTAACAGATCGTAGAGCTGGTTCCCTTTCTTCCTTAGGTGAACACATTTTCGCTGTAACTTGACTAGTTCGCAAGGGCATAATTTGGTTCATGTGACGTTTCCTTGTTAATGTTGCATTGGGTATTCGTACATAGTCAATATTTTTACTTATAAAACTAACAACGATACCTACAATCTACTGAGATTTCAATTTTCGAAACTTCTTAACTAGCACTCTATGTCCTACTTGCACTTGCTTACTCTGCCAACTCGAATAATAGCTCCTTTGCTTCTTTTGAACACTTGTAAGCTTTTTTTATTTAATTAATAGGCTTTGTGGCTCTCGAGCCGACATTGGCAGGCTTGCGTAAATCTAATCTAGTTTTAGGGGCCTTCCCAGCCCCAAACGAGCAGGTAATTCCTCGCTACTACAATGCTCGGTATTTCTATATAAAATTTAAAAAATATCTAAATCTTTTGGAGATATTTTTTTTGGTTTTGATATATTAACAAAAGTCTCATAGGAACTTTTTAATTTCTTAAGTAAGTATTGTTTATCAGTATTAATGAACGCTATTTTAGGCTGCTCCAATTGATGCGGAATAATATGGTGATGACTTCACATGTTTAATTCCTTTATTATTTTTTTAATTGTTGAAAATATCGGGATTTAAAAGTTGTACCATTTCGATAAAGCATCTAGTACTACTAAAAAATGATTGGCCCCAAAAGTCAATATGAATATGAAGACGAGACCAGACTTTGTCAGGAGTTGGTGAGGGGTTGCAACTCATCACTAGGAGGATCATTTCCAAAACTCATGCAAGCTCGGCAAGTTTTAATCACATCTTCGATATTGTTATACAATTCTGGCCTTGCTATAATTTAGATTCAATCATACCGAGATGTGACTTGTGAAGCATGGCAAAATCCGCCCCCTGAATTTACTTTGGAATAATAACTCTATAGCCTCTAATCAATATCAATCAACTCCGATTTCGTCTTTATTTTTAAAATATTGCAACAAATCTGAATCTTCAGATCTAGACCATCCATTTGTTACATAATCCAATAACATATTTAAAATTTGAATATTTTTTGTTTCTTTTTTTAGAAGTTCCAAATTTAAAGGCGTATTATTCTATTATTTTCTAAAATATAACTTAAGTTTACAATAACTTTAATTGCTTTATTTATTTTAGAATTATCTTCAAGAGGTAATCTAGATAAGAAATCTACACAGTTTTCTTTACTGTTAATATAAACGATATCAAAATTATATAAAGAAATAGATCATATCTTTATAACGTGTTAGTAGGTAGTCATAATAGTTTTTCCCAAAGATTGATATTAAGAGTTTGTGATCACATCTTAGCAAAAATTGTCTACACAATAAATAAAAATTAAATGTACGCACCTCATTTACAATACTAAGAGCTTCCTTGTCAATTTGCGAATAATGCTTTTCTGCATCCGGGACCGTGCCAGACGAGAAAGCTGTCGAACTTTCCACGCCATTAGGATAAACGTGTAATATGGTTGCACCCAACTCATAAGCAGAAGCATCCACCGTTAAGATTACTTCTAAATTAGTATTTTAATGGTGCTAGAAATTGATCATTTATTATTTTCTCAAAAGCTCTGCTACACACAGAAGACCAATTAAAATCATTATCTTTTTTTAAAAGCTTATAAATCGGATGCAAAATATCTGATATATTGGGAATAAATTTACGACAGTATTGAATATACCATATAAATAACTAAACTTGTAAACGATCAGTAGCTTGTGGCATTTTTAAGCTGGCCTCAATTTTCTCTTATGACATAGGTCATCGCGTAAGCCATTTTTATCAATAACGTGCCCGAGATATTCAATCGGATTTTGAAAAAACTGAAATTTTTCTTTCTTTATTATTTTCCCATAACCCCGTAACCTTTTAAACACCACTTCTAAGCCGTTAATATGAAGGTTTTTGCTGGCCTGTTATCAACATGCCATCAACAAAAAAACAACATATGCCAGGAATTCCCAATAATACTTACCCCATAATTTGCTGAAAAATTCCTGATCCTGATATATGGCAAATGGCAGCCGTGTATAAACATAACATCCTTTATGAGTCGAAATTGAGGTTAATTTTTTGATACATCATCCCGCGGTAATTGTTGATAAGCAAATGCTAAATCGAATTTAGAAAACTGTTCGCCGCCTGAAACTTTACAAAATAAATCTTCAAAACGCGCAATAGAATAACGATAGAGTTAAATGTGGGGTTTCAGGGTAATTTTAAAGCCGCCGCATTTTCGTACGGTGTCATCTCGATTAAAAATTTGCACTATTGGGGTTTCCCCAATTTGCTATTGCCAATCTCCATTTCAACCTTTCCTTTAATTAAGATTAAAAACTAGAAAACGCGTCATATGAATTATGGAAACTGCGAAAAGTATAATTAATATCGATCCCAGAGTAAAAGTTATCAAATCTTAAAATTGATATAAGTTTTGGTTGCTGGTAATCAACTAAAATCAAAATTTACGCAATCAGCGGATTGTGGTAAATAATTTTAATAATAATGTTTTTCGTAGGTGTAAGATTGCCCCACAACGTTATACTCAACCGTCTGCAGTGGCAATTCAAACGCTTCCCTTACGCCTCATCAGAAAGGGTTTGCGTATTTAAAACAGCCCTAACATTTGTGGATAGTATATCTGAAATTTGGGGACCCCTCATTAACGGATTAGCCATACTGGTTGTACCTAAAGCATTGACAAAAGATCCTGAGAAATTGGTTAATATAATTGACGAATATCAGGTAAGTGGGACGGTGATGATTTATATTAGTTTAGTGATTTACTTAATATTGATTACAACTATAAATCTATTTTTGTAAAATGAATGGTATATCAGAAAATCGTTTTAGATAAAACTGCCATCATTGATATATTTGTATGTGGGCGAACAAGTTTTATAATTACGTTCTCTTTCTTACAATCTTCCAACGATTATACTTCCTTAAAAGTTCATTGATAGAAACTGTTACGTAATAGTTAATAAATATAAAATATATACATGGTAACGCTAGCTCCACTCCTTCATGTTAAATTCATATTGATGAATACCACATCTGTAGAAATAAATGGACACCTTTGAAGCTACGCCAGGCTTAGTTGCTATCCAGTCCTTTATGACAAAAAAAAAGAAAAATATAGTTTAATATGGCTGACTCTACTCCACTCTGCTTAGAATGAATTTTGATAGAACTCTTCAAAAGCCGAAGAAAAATTATAAAAATATGTGTCTTTAGAGTCGATTGTAGATGGTTTGGTGGTATCGAAGAGGACTTAAATAAGCTGATAAAAATAATACGAAGAAAGGACAAGAGTTATGGCTGAAATTTTATATAGCTTAGTTCGAGCAGATATAGTTGGAGGAGAATAACCTAATGATCAGCCACTGTTAATTTGGGAAAGTAAATACTTGCAAGCATGTGAGGATATTTTATAACTATGGCAATAGCAATGACGAGCCTCAGGAAAAATATCATTAATAAGAGTCACTTTCAACTCGCTATATATTTGCTATCCTCTTTAGCATGCTGCTCACCAAATTCACAACAAAGACTTGGGGAACAACCTCCCACTTTGCTCTAATGGCATTCGCTAAGGTCATCAAGATTATTATACTAATACTTCAGAGTATTTTTATTCAGCTCTCTCAAAATTTCTTGCGAGAATTCTCGCTCGCTTCCATAAAAAGGCCTGTTTTTGGAAAAAAATGATGTTTCGTATCAAAATGTTTTAATTAAAATACTGATAACAACTTCTCAAGATACTCACTTGAACTTAAAATTTTTCCTATTATGTAATGCAACAAACAAGCACTGGGGCAACTTAGACATTTTCGATTCTTGAACTACGTTCTTCTCAGTCCTGTATTGTCTTATAAATGGATTTCCTGTTAGACAGAAATGCTTAAATAAATAAATAAATAAATAAATAATATCCAAATATCTTCGTTAGCGCAAAGCGACACATGGACCTGAAATCTCAATGAGACGACCGTTCAGGACCTTGAAAGGTCATACAAATTCGCCGATTCACATTGTTTACCTTACTAAAGCAGCCGTCAGAAAACACTGCAGTTTTTTCTTTCGATTGTCAGAAGAATTTGCCATTGCTCAAACTTCCGGGTCAAGCCATTTATTTTAATCAACAAATTAACCACTACAACTTTACGGTTATTCATGGATCATCAGCAGCCCTCATAGGTCCAGAAAATGTATATTCCTATGTATGGACGGAATTGGATTTTCCGAAAAATTCCAATTCAATAGCTTCAGCTGTCTGGAATGTGTTGAATAAGGTTTGCTTTCCTTATGAAAATGATACCAATCGCTTATTTGTTGCTAGATGTGGCGGTCAAAAAAAAAACATTATAATGATTGGTTGATGAAGAAAGCTCCTCAGAACATATGGTCGTCCATTAACGTAATATTACCGGTAGTAGGGCATTATTTGATTCCGCCTGATAAGTTATTCGGAATGGTTCAAAGAGAAGTGAAAAAGAAAGCTGCGATTGTAAAAGCTTCTGACTACGAAGATATCATAGATATCATAGCAAGTAAGTCGACAATTCGGAAATTGGGCGTAGACTGGCATGTATACGATTGGAAAAGCGAAGCACACGTAAACACCAAAGCACCATCATCATGGCACTTTCAGTTTCACAAGGCTAAAAGATTTGTTCTCACTAAAAAAAAATAATGCATTAATACGAGGTGAATCCAATTATTTTGACGACGTGGGTGAAGCAAAATCTATTTTCAAGAGGGGAAAAAAGCTTCATGCATTAATCCTGATTAACTACAACTTCCTATTGGCCGCAAACTCAAAGGCGATAAATCGACAATAATTTCCCTTCTCAAAACTCATTACGGAAATATCTGGGAAGAAAATTCTAAGTTGAGTTTTTTTAAAGAAAATCGTGTTGCCCCTAGAACGAGAAACACTGTAGTGGTCGAAGTGCTTTCTTTTTTCTTCAGTTATTAAACACCTTGCGTTATTTTTTTTAAATACGTTCAATGCTAATAGAGGTGTATATTATATTCTGAAGCGTCATTACATTTATTGACCGAATATTAACAAATATAATTTAAATACTATTTTTTCAATTTGAGGTTTCATGCATTAAGCAAGTTTTGCAACTCGGGCATTCCAATGTAGTTTGAACCTTTGATTTGTTTATCGTTTTTCAGATGATATTATCCTTACTATTATGAACATGTTTTTAATACTTTTAATTTCTTTTTTTTAATTTTAATTTTAATTTTTAATTATTTATTTTACACAAACACTTTCTTTAAACATATTCATGTTTAAAGAAAGGAAGTTGATGATGATCCCTTGAAAAGGAAACGTCGAATTTCAAACTGGATACCACCATTGAAAATAGCGGAAAAAGTGGCAACGCAGTAGTGCAATTCAATTTGAAATCCGTTTTTAAATAAGACCAGGAAGCAAATAAATCGAATTTTCAAAATTTCGTCTTTTTCTCCGGAAATACTCGGAATTTTAAAACTTTCTAAACATGACATCGTTAGTCACCTAAATGCGAAATTTTGCCCTAATTTGACCGCTACTGTATCTCTTACGGTTTTCGAGATCCACCCTTTACATCCATAATATATGTAGAATTATATGCATATACGTACATAAAACAATTATGTGTATTGCGGTCGTAAATAGTATACAAAATAGGTTGGATTCCATGAATTTTATAGAACACTTTTTTCAACCTTTAGAAGCAGGAAGTAATAAATATTATTAAAAGCAAATCATAAATTCAATCGAATTTACAAACTCGAGATAGATTTCTTAAGAAACTTATAATTGCAGTACTTAGTTTAATACAATTTTCGAGTAATGTGATATTTTGCAAAAATATGGTAAGTGCTAATAATGAAGAATTGCACATATTTAAAATGTATCTTTATGTACATGCCTCGATCCTCTCAATCTTAAAAAAAAATCTATTTGATGTTCTACCAAAATGTCAGTAAAATACTTGGTAATTTGTCTCACAGAAAACTAAAAATAACTATAAAATAATCTATAATATTAAGTCTGAATACAACATAGTCTCATACAGATAAAGAGGCATACATTTTAAATCTAATTGAATTGTATGTCAAAATTTGTATATACGTCGGTCTTTCAAATTTACATATTTTGCATTATTATAGCAAAACACGATTATATATAAGCTTTATAATTACATAATTAAGACTGTTAAAATACTATAGCTACTAAAAAGATGGACTTTAAGATTAATTGTAAATACAAAAAATTCTACTTACTAACATGTTCCAAGATGTATAATTTATATAGCACAATTTTGGCAGGAACAGCTTTTTTAATCCTAGTAGTTACCGAGATAGACAAGGGTCAAATATTGATCTACATCTTCTTGATGCGAGAACAACCAATGACGTTTAAAAAGAAAATTATGCATATACATATGTCGCCAAGCTCTAAAATGTCAAAACTTTTAAGCTATATTATTCATCAGACTCGGTCAATTAATCACTGGATGTCGTTCCACTAACACAAAAACACCCTTTTGCTGACATAATCATACACATAGTCTTCCTTTAAACTTATAAAAGAGTCCCTCCTATAAGATTAATTTATCACATCCCCATAGAACGTAAAACTTTAAAAGAATATTATAATAAATCTCACATTAAAGATCTTTGAAAAGAGTTTCTCTTGACAACTTCAGCTTAAATGAAAAACTTTTTTAATATTTTAGATTGAACGCCTCGTCCTGGTTCCGTCATTGTTAAGGAGTCTTTTGGTTTATCTTGGACTGCAAGTAAGTTTCTGATTTTTTAAATTCAATATGTAAGTTATTTATAGTTTTTCGTATGCATATGATAATAATAAAGAAAGCAAATATTGGCTCATCAAGTAAAGACGTTTATCTTTCGATTTAATAAGGCAAACGTTTTTTTCCACCGTGATCAAAATATCGAATGATTCGGAGCATTCCATAGAGCTGCCTTGAAAATTGTAAAAACAAAAATGAGGGAGTCTCTTGAAGTTGTAAACTTTCCCAATGATTTCAGAAGAAAAATGTTTAAATTCTACATCTCACATAAAAACCAGTATACTGAGTCACGGTTTGGGAAACATAGATCAGTTGTTTGTGCGACTTAGGTGTTCCTGGACTAGTGTTTCGGGCCCGATCTCAATTTTTGAAACAACATCGAAACCGAAATTTGAGATCTGAGATCAACAGACTGCCGATCTTTTTTCGATTTTGATCGTAATGTAACTATTATTTCCTATTTTTTAAAATTTTTTCTTCCCACTGAAATCCTAAGCTTCAAAGCACTTTTATTGAAATTATGTTTCTTGAAGAAAAAGTGTATTTTTCTTTTTTATAATACTTTTTTCAATGAGAAAACGTATATACTATATTTCTTTCCTTCTATAAAGAAGAAATATTAACTTTAATAGCAATATTTACTTATTCATAATAGGCTAGGATGAAATGAAACTTTAGTGTGCAAGTGACGCAAATGTATGCTCTAATCCATATTATGTCCGATATAAAAAAATACTTTGGTATGGCAACTCTGAAAATTCGTAAGACTTTTTTCTTCAGAAAGATCCCGCTTAGAGAATGGGTCCAACTCGGGGTCCAATTTTAAATTCAATTAAAATGAATAAAGCTCCAAGACCGCTTATGACTTTTTTACGAAAATTTTCACTCTCTAAACTCTTCGTTCAGTTTTCTCACTGAGCATTAACCACAAATCCGCCATCATTTTTACATCCTTCATAATATTTTTTCCAACGGATTTTTCATTTCGAGAGATTTTTTAAGGGATGCATCTCATAAACTGCATTAATGCATTATTCAGTGTGATTTTCCCATAACAACCGTAGACACACCTCTCGTCGAATGCTATATTACCTCCCTTTATACCTTCTTTTTAACCGTAAGCCCATCGAAAACATTTTGGGAACATATGATACATCTTGAAATAGTAACTAGCCCAAACCAACCCAAGTGGGGGTAAATTTGTCAAATATGTTTGTACAGCTTTTTGATATTTAGTTGGTGCATACAACAATTATCAATATACTCTGAACGTCCGCCGGCCGTACAAAAATAATGCAAATGGAAAAAAAAGAAAATATTATTGGCCATAATAAAAAGAGATGAAAAATCATGATGCCGTAGATTTTAGATGTTGCTAAAGATCAGTACCATTAATTATAAAACTCTTTTTTTGACAAATTTTTATAAAATCGAAATTTAGAATTGTATGTTTTTTTTTAAGCTTAAAAAAATCCTATAATGCTCAAGTGTATTTTCAGATTAATATGTTTTTAAAATTTTAAGTTACGAGATATGTATGAGAGACATATTTAACGTTTACTAAAACTAAATTAGTTTGGGTTAGTTTGGGTAGCTAGTTGGTGAGTTTTTCTCGAAATTAATTATGGGTGTGTCCTCCGCGATTTCTTCTTCCACACACCACCGGTGTGGCATGGACTGCATCAAGCGAGAGATGAACTGCTTGTGGCTGGTTTTGTGGTCTTCTCGTTAATAAATTCCAAAGGTGTTCAATGGAATTAAGATCCGGGTTATTACCAGACCAATCCATACAGTGATATTGTTATTTTGAAGGTATTGAGTAATACTTTGCTGATTTTTATTTGTCTGCTAAATTAGTATTTTGTGCCAGTCGGCGAGAAATTAGTCTAAACTGATATTTCGTTCAGAATATAATATTTTATACCTTTACAATTTCATATCGAATAAGTATATCTACCCTTAAATCCGTCAGCTTACATATACGTTGATAAGTATACATAGATTGTTTTAAAAAATACGGGCCAGCGTCTTAGGGGAATACTTCCTTAAAAGTAAACTATGTAAAATATATCGAGGCATATGCAACTAGGTGAAAAATAAAAAAAAATGACAAATCTGGGAGGCATCATGTTGAAACAGGTTACAGCCGCGAAAATAGATTTTTTTTAATTAATACATTACCTTTACTCTCGCTATTGAGATGACTAAAGACTTAGCTCAATATAATTTTGGTAATGCGATGTGATCTGACTATTTTCAGTTCCAAAAAGTGTTGTCAACCCTTTATTCAATAGGTACTACGCGGCATTTACGAGAAAAGAAACTAACATAAAATACCCATTACATTGCACTTTTAGTTATTATATCTAGTAATTAACTTACTTGGCCAATTAAATTTAAAGTCAAGGCTAAATATGCTTTAATATCATAAGATTTAAATCTTGTTGACTACGCTGAAATGTTAAAAAGGTATAAATCCACCAAAATAAAACAAAAACACATAACAAGGATTTGAAACCATCAGGTCATTGTGCCCAAAACACATAATAAACAACTTTGATGCAACAGTGCAAAACAGTGCCGTACCTATCTGAAGTGTTAGTTTTTTCAAGTCCTAATAACTTTTTCCAAAAATCATTACTATGGCTACAATTGTATTAAAAATCGTTGTCATAGCGTAAATATATGAAGAATAAAGCTCTGCTTGTTTTGAAGGGTATATTCAGGACGAAGACTAATCTAAGTACTGGACAGGTCTCGATTATGCGGAACGCTATCCCAGGCTTGTCGCCTTGTTTCTTTAAATTTTAAAATAAATGGCCGTTAGCAAATAGATAACATGCATTCTGCGGAAAAAATGGGCAAATCTCAGGAAGTAACCCAAATTAACTCAAATTAACCTAAATCTTGCAAGCAGTTTTTTTATTTCCTTGACGGAAAATTTTGTTATTTTGCAATATTGTCAAACTTGAAAGGCCCATTCATACAGGGGTTACCCACAAAATGTCAATAAGGTTTAGAGTTCTAAGATAAGATTTTGAACTAGCACGCAAAAAGTTTAAGAAAAATTGAAGATTACATCGCTTCTGAGACTCAAAATTGTGGGTAATTTTTCAGAATTTCTCCTTTCAAGATTTTTATCACACCTTTAAAAGACTTCGCTTGCTTGTTTTGATATCACATCAGAATTTCTTTATCTCAAAGTATCAATTATTCTATTTAATTATGATCTTTTAAAGAATCAGCTGCTGTCAAAACATTCTTATATATTTTAAGCCACTACTTAATCGCTAATTGTTTTTGTTTTGAATCTGTCAGTGTGAATATGACATAATGTGAGTGGTCCCAGTGATTAATTCAACAGTGACTAATCGAAATTAAAGTAGTGGTCCACATCGCTTCCGGACTTAGCATTGGAGTTCTTATGCAAAAAGATTAACCATCTCATCAAATTAACTAAACTAATGTGGAATAAGAACATGAAAAATTATAATAAACATACACATTCAGAACAAAATTTCGACTTTAAAATTGTATACTGCAATTGCATAATTTTTTATATTAATATTATTTTATTATTATTAACACCGAAACTTATCATTAAAATACTAAGTATGTTAATAATAATTTTTCGGACTTTAGAATAACAAACACGCTTTGAAATCACTGAAAACATGGATATGTTCCGGTGAACCATTGGCGGTATCATTGGCAGAAGAGTTTTTCCAACATTTTGATGAAAATAATCACAAACTTTGCAATTTCTATGGTAGTACTGAAATTATGGGTGACGTCACATATCACGTAATTGAGGGATTACATCATCTAAAACATCAGCATAAAGTTCCGATTGGTAAGTGTTTGTCTCTATACCCTATTTTAAAATATTTCTCTGTCTATTATTTCCGCCGATTTATATGATGACCTGCATAGAGCAGTACAGGTTCAAAAGGCAATTTGTCAATGTATTGGCGCAGAATATGTCTTAAAAAAACCTAAAACGAATTACACTAAGGGTTGTCCTTTAATATTTAATCGTTTCTGACGAACTTAACAGTGCGGTCCCAGTGAAGGTTAGCTGTAGTAGGTACTAGAAATTATATACCGACCATAAGTTATCCTCTCTTTTCCATATTTTGCTCCCTGTGTCTTATATAACTCCTTTACTCTTAAATAGCAATGCGGCACCACGACGAAGTCGCAAGGCTATGACCTCTTCTGATAAAAATTCCTACTACCTCTGAATTCCTGAGAAAACTGAGTTCGAAAAATAAAGAGAGGCTGCTGAGTGTCAATTGTGAGGACCAGACTCCCGATGATTTGCTAGGATCTCAACCGGATCGGTTTGAATATAAACTTAATAGGGTATTATGTACTGGAACGAGCCTAAATGAAAAGGTGAAGCTTACTATTCTTTAAAAGTGAGAGCACAATACTTGAACATACTTATATAATAGCAGTGTTTCTAATAATCAAAGAAATTGTCATTAAAATCCAACATTTTATAACGTTATCCATCAGAACTTTTATTGAATTTTTATAAGAACAAACACTAGAGAAGTTCAAGTTTATGTATCAACTAGCTAGTACCACGAAATAGAAGCAAAACCTTTTTATAACGTAAAAGGAAGATGGGGAAAGTAGCTAATTTATTAGGAATCCCTTTTCATTAAGGAGAATATGAATATGAACAAGGATACTCCTTAACAGAATAATACAATATGAACAGGATTAGGTGTTCATTAAGAAGTGATCATAAAATTATAAGAAATGATTAATTATTAACCAAAAAAGTATAAAAAAAATTATTTATGGAAAAACTGAATTCTCTGAAATGAAAATATAGCACAAGAATTAATTTTGAATACAAGTTGACGATAAATTAAGTCAAATGTCAAGAGAGAACTCAGATAATAATTGAAAACGGATACAGTTACAAATCACAAACCAATAAAGGGCTAATCAAACTCGCAGATTTTGAAAACGCTTTCGTCTGGATAGAAAATCAGAGTTACAGAGTGATTCTTGAGGTGATATTTATTTGTAATAAAATATTTAAATAAGCTGCGAGAAATTTCTGGATCAGCTGAGTAGAGTACTGTAAAAAGTGAAATTGAAAATGAACTCAGTTTTACATAGAATAATCTGTTGTCATGTAGTTCCTTACAATAGTTATGGATAGCATCAATTTAAGGTAAACGACACTATTAGGGAGAGAAATCCAAGCAGAAAAAAAATAGGAATAAAATAAACTGGCATGAGTTGGTATCATCGGTCGAAAGTATTTCAAATATACAATATTAGTTAGATAACGCAACGGGATATGGAGAGTTTAAAAATTGTGAGGGACAGGTGATCTATAGTGTTTGGATCTATGAAACAACAAAAGAATCGATCTAACAGAAGAAACTTCTGGATTTATGTCGGAGAATGCGCTCATGAGAAGACAATACTACTTATAGTCAGGGTTAACGAAAAAAAAAACGAACTCTCATGAGATGGGTTAATGCCACAAGGTTTAGCTGCGCACTCAGTTGGATGCAAATACGCAACAGGGTATTTGAAGGCCAATTCTAAAGTGGACTTTACAGGAGAAGAAGAGAGAGACGAAACTAATTATCCAATTACATTTTCTGGTTACAATTACGAAGAATTCGATGAAATTACCGGCGGTATAATTTTACCTAGACGGGTGATTACTGCTATCTTTTCTTCAGCTATGAAGTGAAGAAGCTATTCTTGTTAGTGACGCATGACGTAAAATAAACAAACTCGAGAACTTTAATGAATTAGGTAAGGTAGAGAAATAATGTTTACCTCAGGAGATATATGGGAAAATGCAGTCATTACTTATAGTACATACCTTAAGCCTTAATCACAGTCCCAGATTAACTTAATCTGGGTCACAGTAGTGTGGTCTCGGTGATCGCAGCGGATATTGTTTTCTATTGTCCCCACTTCAATATAATGGGACTATATTCTCGGTACCTTCAAGAGGCCTTGTCGCCAGTTTGTTGCTAGAATTTGACCAAGAAACTTGAATCGATGTGCAATAAAATAGCGGTTAAAATTACCGAGCGGTCACGGTGACCAGACTAACTACGGTGTTTATGTTAGTGTTTGGATTCTGCTTTTTACATAATCGATGACTTGACTTGGCGATGAATGATTGTGACTTGTTCGATTATTTGTGGCTCTACCGGCCTACAATAATGAGTCAGAATCCAATGACATCGAGAACAGTTCGATTTATGATCTAGAATTTGAGAGTATCTTATTACAGGGGAATGGAAAGGCGGAAAATAATGAAGATATTGGTGATCAATAGAGTGTTGATGAAAACTATTGTGAGGAAAGTGAACATGAACTAGACTCAGAGATTGAAATTACTGACAGTGACGAGACAGAGGAAATCATTCAACAGTTGAGCGAAAGTGAAATAGGCGGCGAAAATTTTAGTCATAATTGAGGTTTTTACGGGAAAAATCGCTACAAGTGGTCATTTAAAAGTTTTTTTTCTCGTATTACAACTTCCCGGGTTGCGACCGTCGCGTCGCGTCGGCCTTATTAGGAAATAAAGCTTACCCAGTTGTTTGCTGGAATCTCTTGTTTACGGATGGTCTGCTCCAAGTTATACTACAATGGGCAAATATAAAATTACAAAGTATCAGATTGAAATATAAAAATACGCAACCATCCGGAGTGCAAGATTTACATATAACAGAATTAAGGGCTTTTATTGGATCACTATTTTATACTGTTGTGTTTAATTCCAACCATAAAATATCTAAAAGGTTATTTACAACCGATGGAACAGGCCGTAAAATATTCCAATGTGTAACGAGCAAAAATAGATTTGCCACTTTACTCATTGCTTTACGCTTCGATATCCTGAAGAGAGAGCTGAAATGGGCAAAGACGATTTACTGGCGCCAATTTCAGAAATTTTCAATAAATTCGTGTCTAACTGCCAATATGACTATTGACGAAATGTTGATATCATTCAGAGGTAGATGTAGGTATAAAATGTATATGCCTAATAAGCCGTGCAAATATGGTTGAAGATGTTATGTTTGACAGATGCTAGAAACCGGCAGAAAATTGACGCAGTCTGATATGCGGCTTTCACGACCTATACAGAAAACAAATCGTAATATTACAGTTGACAATTGGTTCTTGTCCTTGGAGTTAGCAGAAAATCTCCGATAAAAGGGTTTACGTACGTCTGAACTCCAAAGAAAAATAAACGAGAGATACCCCCATCTTTCTTGCCACGAAAATATAGAGAAACTGTTTCACCTTTGTATGGCTTCACAAAAGTTACAACATTGGTTCTCATGTGCCCAAGAAAAACAAGCGCGTACTTATATCTTCGATGCATTATTCACAGTGTTTCGATGAAGATGCGATGCGAGAAAGCCAGAAATTATATCCTTCTACAATTCCACAAAGGAAGGAGTTGACGCACTAGAGGAAAATGCGCCAAACATTCATGGTGTTCTTTTTCGGCTACTTCATATTAGTGGTGTCAATGTATACGTCCTCAATCACTATTTGAAAGAAAATTTAAAACTGGAACAGACAGATTTCCTGAAACTAAAGTCCGTTCAAGTCTATTGCGCTGTTACGTCATATCATTCCATCTTTCTTTATGCAATGAACGTATGTACTAAATTGGTCCGTCAAATTGGAATCTTTGACATCGATTTGCGTCAATGTCAAAATATCATAACGAAAATAACAGATTTAATTCATTTATTGATTTGTTGGTAGTTGGTTTGTGTTTTACGCTTGCTAATAAAAATCGTTTTGAGATGCCCCACCGGTTCAGTGAGAAAGAGCAAGCTTTAATTTTAAAATTAGTGCATTATTTCACACGTCTTACGCGATATGAGGACAAATCTCAGCAAATGAGACGGAAATGCGCAAACCAATTCTAGCCGCTAGGACGGTATTATATACAATTTTGTCATTTGAAATCGTTTTAAATGGATTTTAGACGATAAAAAAGCATATTTATATGCATATATAACCTTCAAAAGTATTATTTTTTAATTATTATATTCGCAGTGTATTTGGATCCATAGCACAGCTTATTTTTAATGGACGGTTGAATTTAAAATGAATTTTCGCTTCAAAATCCACAACAAATTCGTCCGAAGCCATGGCTATTGGCCTAAAAAAGTCCGAATTTTCGGATTTTTATACAATCTTGCCATTTAAAATCGTTTTTAAACGGATTTTAGACGATAAAAAACATATTATTATTTTAAATAAACGAACTGTCAAAAGTATTATTCAGATGCCAGTATTATTTGAAAAAGTTGGTTTTTGACTTTCCCGAATCAAAGGATATCGGCTTATTACTAGGTAAATAAGCTGTTGTATGTATGTTGATGTTATTCCTGCTGGCATTATATTTTCATGTCGAATTTGTGTCCGAAACTGCCATAAGTAATAAGTATGTAAAATTGATAAAAACGGAACGTGCTCTTGAATAGAAAACAGGTACAGAGACATCTTTTGGCTAGTGTAAAAAATAACGTGCGAGTATATCTAAGACGTACGGATCTTTTCTTTTGACGTCAGAAATTCTGACGTAACAGCGCAATAGCCTTGAATGGACTTTACTTGGAGTTGGATTAAATGAGGTTTGACCTTCTAGCTACAATTCGTAGAATCCTATCTCTCCCTGGCCTTAACGAAGCGGAAATTTTAGAAAAAAAATATAGTAACGAAAAACATGTTACACTTCTTGTTCACCAAAAATTAAAATAAAACTTTTTATTTATGTAAAATGTGCCGTAAGCCGACATGTTTGCAATCCGCAGCCCAGATCTGTAAAAATTGTAAACATAATCTTTAACGACTACCCCTTGACGTTTTCTATTTTTTCTTGAAGTTATTTGTTTATTTTCACTTGCTTATCCATACTTTTTAGAATTCGTTATAATGAGTTTAGTTGTCAACGTAGTTTTTTGGCGTGTGTGTAAAAAATTAATAAAATATGTCATTTACTTTATTTTTCATCATTTGTATTTAATCAAAATTAAACTATAGTAAAATATTTGCTTTATGTTTTATTTTAAGGTACACCTTAACTTATAAGGTTATTAAAATTTGTAATAAATAAAGCATTTTGTTTGTAATAATTTGGGTTGTTAAAAATATGCGGGTACTGGGACCATACTACGGTAAAGACGTAATAGCTTCAGTTACGGGTTAAAGGAAAATCACTGTCAGTTTTTTCTACATTGAAGAGGTTTTATTGATTTTAGTGACGTAAATTAAAGTTTTAATTTTTCATTATGTTTAAGAATAGCATATTAGTAGATCATAAATTTACAGAAATCATTCTAATCATCAGCTTTAAGAGCTGAAAGCCAATTCGCCTAAAACAATGCGGAAAAACTAAATCTAAAATTTATTCTATCTGTGTTGCTTGTCACAGAACATCGAACAGTATAATATGACATATGAAACTGGTATATCATAAAGGCATTATGATTATAGTTGATATTTGCTTCAAAATATTTTGAAAATTAAAGGAGTAAAAGAGCGAATAATAAGTAAGTACTGAACTGAATAAATAAATAATTAATTTCAATTTAGATTATATACACACGCACACACTTTTCGTTACAGATAATTACTTTAAATAATGAAAATAAAAGGTCAATTAAATGTTAAGGTATAATTACTTAAAATATTCGAAGCGTTAAAATGAGTTAATATAGTGGCAATCCCAAAACGGCTTAACCTTGTCCTAAATGCTTGTTTTTTTTTAACGAAGCCTATCTTTGCACGGTTGGTTGCACATATAGATTTCCTAAACATTAATAATTAGATATCATTTTGCAATTATTGGTTCTTTAAAGCAGACTATTAAGTTTAATGTACATATCAAGTAAAAGTCAATAGCGTATCGTTTTACTAAAATGTTACTAGCTCTCTGCTACTGACAATTTCGTAATATCTAAGTTTTTTTAGCATTAAATTTTAGATAAGTCGTCACCAAATAATATTTCCTACGTTAAATAGTAAAATTAAAAGCAAATCAAAATAATCAATAAAGTTATTAAAAAGATGCGGAACTATGACATGCCTGTTGTGGATCATTTTATCACATTGCTTTATTGAGATAGGTAATTATTACTCATTACAAATTAAGTTGTGCGAGATAAATATTTAAAATGGTGAAAAAGCAATTCGAAAATCCCTAGTTTGTTTAGCTTTGACAAATTATATACTGCGCTATTCACGGGTTCCAACACGACATCTGTATATCGTCGGTCTCATGACATAAGGCCCTATCATGAGATAGGGCCAAAATGTGCGAAGGTCGGCGTTAGTTTCTATCTAGTGTATACTTGGCTTTAGCTAAGAGTCCTATCTCAAAATTCATTTGTTTCTTTATAAAACTTACAAAACACATGGCCCTATTTGAAATTTTGACGTATACTATTACAACATAAAGGCCAATCTTAAGATAGGGCTTTTTGGTGTGATAATTTTGCCACGCGCAAGCGAGAGAATCTTGACTTAGGGCCCACCGCAATTAAAACGAGGTAAATTCCGGCGTGCCATGCTCCTTTTTCTTGCTTTATTTGTATAGATTAGAATAAGACCAAAAATAAAAACAGTTTTGAAATATTATTTTCAGGGTATTGTGATCGGTTACATGCATATTGCGGAAGATGATGCCGGAAATGAGTTTAAATGGTCAGATATATTTGAATTTTTTTGTAAAAAAGAAAAATCCTGATAAAATATTTTTTAAAACTAGCCACGTAGACGAGCAACACCGTTCAATGTCTTTAAAAAGGGAAAACAAGTTGCATTCTTTGAAAATCAAAAAACTAAATAAACAACAAAGGCCTATATCAATGTTAAAGTACGAAAATCAAATATATCTTTGTTCTGGCCTTAAGCCTGTTATTTCTTCGCCTGAAGATTAATTATTTTACTGTCCATTACCACATACTCGAAATCAAAATAACAGTCTTTTTATTACATTTTTTAAATTTTGTTGAGACAAATTTGAGTTTTTTTTTATATTTTATTTTATGAATTATGACTAAAGTTTGGTTTATTCTGTTTTTGGTTAAAAATAATATTTTACGTTATGTTTTAAAGTAAGGTTGTGCTTCTGAATGAATTCCAATGTTAGTTATGCTTTAATGTGTATTAGGTAGTTATTTTTTTACTGTCCGGACTTTTATTTATTATATTAAATTAATTATTTTGTGATGTGCTTTTTATTAAAAAAAAAACATACATATAAACGGCTTTTTCATCTCCACTTTAAGAGGCCTATCTCGACCAAAATACACAAAAAATGTTTAGTGTTATTACAAAAGGCCCTATCTCACAAAAACAATTATTACAACAATATGGTAATTATTATGTCGAAATTTGGTGCCTGACAAAAAACTTACATAATTTGTAGTTTATAATTCCAAAAAAAAAGATTGAAAATTGTTAAAGTTCTTTGTGCTTTGTTGACTTAAAGATATCAATTTTCTTTAAATTGCTTTCCTGCAAAGTTGTAAAAATCGAGATAGGGCCTTATGTCATGAGACCGACGATATTAGGGTAGGTAAAATTTTTTTGTTGGTTCGTTCTAGCATGGAAAACTTGTTTCTGGGACAGCTTAGTAAAATGCAAACACAAAATAAATACATTTTTGCGTCTGGCAGTAGCGCATCGGCCATCAACTTTTAAAAAATGCGCGTTGTTTATTTCTAGGCTAGTTTAGTAAAATGCAGAAACAAAATAAATAAATTTTAGGATTGAATCACTCCCAATTACGTCCAGTTCTTGAAGTGAAAATATAGCTTAAGTCAAGTAAGAAAGAATGCTACTGGCGATGTTTTAGGCAGACCCAAAAAAGGGTGAAACATGACCAACACACACAGGCTCTTATAAAACTGAGTAATGTTCGTCTTTTATGGTTTTCGAAACTAGTTTGAGTTAACTTTTTCAATCACTTCCTTCCTCTCATTAAAATATATTTCCTGAAGTCGGTTATGCTTGTCCTTGTCCTGCATTTGAAGTCCTGAGCGATTTACGATTTAGCCCTTCCAAGTTTATTTTTGTCAACAACATGAGTTTGGTCATCATCACCTATGATACCAAAATCTGTTACACACTTGAGGCAATAGCTGCCCTTGCTCTATTTTATGATCGAAAGCGATCACTGGGTGGCCAGATTAATGCGCATCTGCCGTGATGACTTAATTTTAGGCTTAAACCCAACAAAATTCGTCATTGTCATCTTCAGTGTGCCCTTAATAAAGATATTAAAAAGATGGGGAATTATGACAGGACTATTGTGGGTCATCTGTATCACTTTCTTGTCTACTCATTATAAATTAAGTTGTTTGAAATAAATATTTAAATCTTTAAATTCGAAAATTCCTAGTTTATTTAGCTTAGACAAATTTATATACTGCGCTATCCAAGGGTTCCAACACGACACCTATATATTAGGGTAGGTCGGATTTTTTTTTAGTTTGTTGCTCGCTCTATTGTGGAAAACTTGTTTCTAGGTTAGCTTAGTAAAATGCAAAAATCAAATTTAGAAAAATGCGCGATATTTATAATTTTTCTAAAATTTGTTTTTGTTTTTTGATTTGCTATACCGCTAGAAACTTACCTCCAGGGTAGCTTAGTAAAATGCAAAGACAAAATAAATACATTTTTACGACGGGTGGTTTTCCACCGCGCATTAGTAATCGTATCATCACATCCAATTACGTCTAGTTCTTGAAGTAAAAATAATCTTTAGTAAAATAAAAACGACTACTACTTGGGATGTTTTAGACAAACCCAGAAGAGGGTGAAACATGACCAACGCACACAGAGCCTGACTCTTGTAAATCTGAGTAATGTTCCACTTTTATGGTTGTCGAAACTGGTTTGAGTTAACTTTTCAATCCTTCCTCCCATCAAATTATAGTTCTTGAAGTGGGATATGATTGTCTCTCTTCCTCATTTGAAGTCCTGAGCGGTTAACGA
The DNA here is from genome assembly GCA_016904865.1 of Pissodes strobi. Taxonomy (NCBI): domain Eukaryota; kingdom Metazoa; phylum Arthropoda; class Insecta; order Coleoptera; family Curculionidae; genus Pissodes; species Pissodes strobi. The sequence continues at coordinate 38,252 of MU182032.1, forward strand.
TTTTTTTCAGTCCAGGTTTATGTTTGTCAACAACATGGGTGTGACCATCATCACCTATGATACCAAAATCTTGTAACACACTTGATGCAATAGCTGCCGTTGCTCTATTTGATAAACGAGTGATCACTAGTCGGTCAATTTAATGCGCATCTGCCATGATTACCTACTTAATTTTAGGCTTAAGCTCATCAAAATTCGTCATTGTCATCTTCAGTGTCTTTAGAGAATTTGCTTTAATCCTAAATTTTAGATAAGTCGTCACGAAATATTATTTTCCTTATTAAATAATAAAATTGAAAACAAATCAAGATCCTTAATAAAACTAGTGAAAAGATGCGGAACTATGACGTGCCTGTTGTGGATCATTATATCACTTTGTTTTTTTGAGGTAGGTAATTACTACTCATTACAAATTAAGCTGTGAGAGATAAATATTTAAACCGTCAAAAATTAATTTCAAAATGTCTAGTTTACTTAGCTTGGAGAAATTTATATACTGCACTATCCACGGGTTCCAACAGAACGCTTGTATATTAGGCTAGGCCGAAAAGTTTTTTTGTTTGTTGATTCGCTATATCGCGGAAAACTTGCTTCTAGGACAGCTTAGTAAAATGCAAAGACAAAATAATTACATTTTTACGTCTGGCAGTGGCGAATCGGCCTTACATTTTTTAAAATACTCGATATTTATCATTTTTCTAACAATTTTTTTTTTGTTTTTTGATTTGCTATATCGCGAAGAACTTGCCTTCCTTGGTAGCTTAGTAAAATGCATAAACAAAGTAAATAAGTGTTTACGATTGGCGGTTTTCCACCCCGTATTAGCAACGGTCATCACATCCAATTACATCCAGTTCTTGAAGTGAAAATAAAGTCTAGTCAAACAAGAAAGAATGCTACTGGCGATGTTTTACAGGGTGAAATATGAGTCAATAGTGAACGGAGCTCTTTTATATTCAACCAACTTCCTGTCATGTCTTTGGGTAATTTTTTTACTTGCTTTACGTCCACACTTTGAATTTTACCAATGCCATGTTTGCATTCTTTGGTAATACATGAATTTTAGTTCAATGGTGGATCTTTTTTGCTTTTTCACAGTTGCAGATAATAGAAACAGGCCACTTACAAATCTCAATAACCATTTTACAATTGCAGTTTAATTTTATTTATACGCAGAGACATCTAGTTAGTTATAACAGGGTTATCAGACGCATTTTACTAACAAAATAAAAAAAAATATTGTGTAATAAACTAGATAATAATCCTTTCTGTAGCAAACAATAACACCTTAATTTCGGTAATAATAAAAACGACTTAGAAAGCTAAAAACAAAAACACCTCTTGTATGGTAAAAAAATATACATTTCTCTAAACCTTGGATAAATACACAACTTACATAAAAAAATGCTACGAAAACATAAACAAAAACTTTGATAAAACTAATAATTTTCATAATCAAAGTCAACTTCTGCATTGAACCCATCAACTTGATCAACGACATTGTTATTTGATTTGATTTTGGATAATTCTTCCTTAATTGATTTTTTTTTTTCGCATATTGCCGGTTTATTTTGTCACCGTCGGTATTTTTTTTTCTAATTTCCCGTACATTTAAAATCAGTTTTATCCCTTACGGTTACCTTAAATGGATTTTTCTTTCTACGTGTTTTAATAATATTAATGAAGTCTTGAGACATGTATAATAGCGTGACCGTGCCATAGATGTGGTATAAAAAGAAGATTTTGGATATATTTTTTCCCCATCCACCGCCACAGCCAAGTTACAAAATTAGAAATATATATATATTTTTTTTTGAAAATGATGTTGCCTGAGCGTCGGATAGCTTCATTATGGAAAAGTATTGTTTTTTGTATATACATACATTTTTTAAAGATTACCCCCTTTACCGCCACGAGGCAAAATAATAAAAGACACATTTTCTTAAGTAAGTATTATTCTTTACAAAAATTTAACTTATATTGGTTTATGTTAAAAACTACATATTTAATTCAAAAACATAAAACTAATTGGCAAATCATTTATTTGAATAATAAAATATAAATAAAAAAACAAAATCAAATAAAATATTAAAATAACCTTGTAAAAAATAAAAATCATTTCGTTTTAAAACCTTTTTTGATTCAAATTTGGGCATTACTTTTCTTGAATTTAATTTCCATCTTATTACTCCATCCCTCCATTGTAACCGCAAACTGCAATGAATTCTTCAGTTACCACCTTTAACGCCCGTTCCACTGCTTGGGTATGGCAGGAGTAGTTTCTAAACTGAGATAAAGATGAAGCTTCTGGATTTTCTACACTTCCTTTATTTGTTCGACTGTCAGCTTTTCTTTCTAATCTGGTGATTATGCCATTTTTATTTCCTACATTCGTATTAGTTCCGTCACAGTGCAATAGGGTGCTTATCAAAAAATTGAATTATAGCTTCTAGTATACTTAAAGCAGATCCACAAGTGGGGGATATGTGACCATTATATTTTGATCCGGGTTCTTCTACCAAAACAACATGTTCTTCCACTATTGTCCTTTTCTATTTTCTGTAAAAGTGAGAGTCTTGTCGTTTTGTCCATCAAAATAAAGGCCTTCTAAAATTACCGCCTGGGAACTTGATTGGACTGTAGTTCATTTCTATTTTTCAGGTGAAACTTCTTTAGCGAGGGTAAAGTCAGAAAAAATGAAACGCTTATCAAAGTGAAACGCCCTTTTAATTAAGCATGTTCCAGTATAGCTAGAAGGTTGAAAATTTCGGGCCATGTAGCCGGGGTAAAATGGGGATCGTGGACGAAAACTGGCACCCCCCGTATCTTCCCCCTCGTTCGCGAACGAGAGGGAGGACATTCGGCCAGGAGAGGGCGGAGAAGAAAAAAAACTAAAATAATTAATTTCGGGAGAACGGGAAGAGCTACGGGGTCAACAATTTTCTCATGGGGGGCTACCTTTGACCATATGGGGGGACCGTGGCTCTAATGTAAGGGGGGATTTTGAAAAAAAAAACGTTTTTTTGCCGATATCTCTGCACGGAGCCTCGGATCTAAAATCTGAAGCAATGACCCCCGGGTCATCATTATATATCAAAATAAGAAAAAAAATATTGCAAAAAAAGTTAGAGAAACGAGGTTTTCGGCGAAAAAAAGGCTGGGGTAGTTCAACTACGAGGTCGTGGATGGCAAAAATGGGAAGAACAAAAATGCTTTATAAAAAAAAACAAACATTTTTGAAAAAATGGGAACAAATTGAAAAAACTAAAAAATGTTCGGAAAGTTAATAAAAGTATCATAAAACGAAATGAGAAAAAAATTAATATAGAAAACAAAAGATTCCGAACAAAAAAGTTGAAAAAAATGGAAAAAAAGTGTCGAAACCGGGAGCAAAAGTCGAGAAAAAAAATAAAAACTCAATCCCTAATATCTCTTTCAGAAGTTTCACTTCAGTTGTGCGCTTATAACGGTGTTTAGGTGAGGCATATAATTTTTAATTTTTTTTGTCTTGCGCTTCTTATTTTATGACGGTCAATAATATTCCGAATAGATTCATCCACTTATTATGCCATATTCTTTAAGTACGGCCAACGCTATGGGAGCTCCTGGTCTATCGGAAACAGCATAAAGGTCTAGTATTTATGCCAAAGAAGAAATGGGTTTGAAATTTTTATCATCAATTGTTCCTGAATTACTTGGTTCATTTAAAGGAGGTTGCATTTCAAAAGGGGTGGTTCATCATCGTTATTTTGTTTTCTTTTTTCATATTGAAATTACTTAAAGATATATTTGATTTCAGATTTCTAATGCACGACAGCATATCTTCTGCTTGCTTTCTGCCCTCCTTCTTTGTTTCTGGGCGAACTGTTTTATAATCTACAAAACCAATCAATATCTTTCTAGACGTTCTACGACACTTAGATCGACAGCACTGGGTTAAGTGTACCCCGTCGCGGAATACTATGCACCGGTGTGGATCAACAGCCCACACACCAAACGTGTTGAAGCCCAACTCAATCAAGCTATGCGTACCTACTAATCAGGCACAATCAAGGCCACGCCCACTTATTGGCTACCGATACTGAGCCACATAGCCCCTCCACAAATCCGCCAAGAACATGCCCTGTTCAGGGAGTATGGAAAAATTAACGCCGATCCTGTGTTCCGCTCTCACGTTGGAATAACCGGCAGAACCATAAATAGACTACGCTCACGAAATCCCCCTCTAAAAACGGCAGAAACTCTCATCGAAGAAAACTTCAACATAACCATAGATAAATATATATAGGGGGATAGAATGCCCACTCCCATACAATAGAATAAGTTCGTATTCTTGCGACATCTATCAACGTGGGGCCAAGTACAATCGTTTGCAACAAAAAGGAATCTACGCTTTTGACATAAATCAATACTTCGTTCTTTATCTACAAGATGGCGCTGATGTACTGTTTTGGCGCGAGTATTTGAATTTCTTAAATATCACAAATAACTTGATTTAACAGCTATACAACAGCGTCGGCAATTATCGAATTCGACAAAGATTATACAAGGTGATGATTTTTCTGTTATAATACAATATTGTCTAAGCTCTTTGAAATAAGTAGGTTACCAAATAATTACATTTAATTTTATAAAGGTAGTCTCGAAAATCGTTAAACATCTAACTTTTTTTTAATGACACTTCTGGTATTTTATTACTTTTTTGGAAATCCCTTTGGAAAAAAAAACTTAGTCATATTCCAAAATTTAGTTGAAATTAAAGGGAATTAAATATGGAGGAAACTTTATAAAATATGTAATACAATATAGGATCTTCAAATAAAAGCATGTTTGATTTTCAACATACTTTGAGACACCCTGTATAAAAAACAAAAATGTGGCAAAATAAGTAACTTAGGTCATATGTTATATGTCCACCTAAAATGATATTAATTATTTCAAGCAGCTTGAACTATTACATTGTAATATGTTAAAATCCTCATCCTGTATAAGCAGTCAAATTCGATAGCGCACGAGCTCACTGTGCTGGTTTGCTGTTTTCTACACTGAAAATCCATTTGATCTATTTGAAACCTGATAATAACAAATTGTCAGTTTCTTCCTGCAGTTTCTTGAAATTAGGTCGAGACACAATCGTATCAAATTTTCATTAGCTATATTTTTTATAAAAAAGGCTACTAATTTTTTTTTTAAGGAAGAAGTAATAGACCAGACACTTTTAATTTATTTAATTTACTGTTCATAATGGTAGAGAACCTGATAATGATCTTAGTGAAAAATAGTAGCAAATTATTACAAGGAAAATACAGAGGCTATTTATTTGCGTTGCTAAAACTTGCGTCATGAAGATAGTGAAGATCTATTTATTTCAAGAAATCGTTATCTAGTGATATTCTCAAAAAGTATTTGCAATGTGAAAAAGTGCAAATAGAAAGCAAAGCCATCTTTTAGCAAGGCAAACGAACAAAGTCATAAATAAATATTTGCTAAACAAAAGACTACTTCCTTCAATTTAGCGGCAGATCTACTTAATTTTTGATAGTAATACTCTTGGTTGTTCCACCGCTAAATAAAATAAAGCAGGTACAGTGAAACAATTTTTTTTTACTAGTTGTAGTATCCGCCCAAAAACAATATGTCCATCATCAAAATTATAATTTGAACTATGTTAATATTGAACTAATTGTGTGGAATTAAGAAATCCACAAGATATATAAGAAGACATCCATAAACAGTGATATTTTAAATGAATGTGCAATATCGACTAAGCGAGATTGTTATTTTATTTTATTTATTTATTTCAATAATAGATCCATACATGTTCACACTTAATAATGTAAAATTTTACTCGATAAGAGTGTAGACCGTGTCATAATATAAAAATGAAAATTTACTTATAACGAATACCTATTTAACATGAATTGCAAAATACAATGAAACAAGGATAATAAAACAAACATACTTAAGGTAATAAATTCAAAAAAATCACAATTTTATAAATTTGTTTTAAAACATGAAGCAACAAGGGGCTTTTTATTTTTATTTTATATCACAGCAACTCTTGAAAGTCAGTATCTTCTAGGAACTCACTCATTTTTTAATGAGAAAATTTTTTAAACATATTTTCATCTTTTTGGTATTTTTATTTTTAAAAGGTTCAGGTAGGCGGTTCCATATTTTAATAACCATGTGTACAGTTCCTATTTATGTATGTGAAATTGGGTCTTTCAGGAATAAGAAAGTTTTTATGTCTAGTGTTGTGCTCATGACTCATGATCACACTGTAACTGCTCAAAGAAAGAAGAGAAGTTATTTTTAATAAACAGTAAAGATTCATAAATATATAAGCTATAAAGTGTCAATATATTGTTTGTAATAAAAGCTTGTCTACACGTTTCTAATGGTTTTATTTTGAAAGTAGACCTAAGACACTTTTTTTGAAGAATACAAATTCTGCTGCTTATTACACTATTTCCCCAAAAAACTATGCCATACCTGAGCCTGGACTGCACGAAAGCATGATATGATGATAGCGCAGCACTAATGCCAACATTATTTCTTATAACAGTTAATGCGAAGCAAAAATCTTGAAATACCCAGAGCCACTCGATCAATATGCTCCTTCCAATCCAATCTCCTGCCAACAGTCACTCCCAAGAAGGGTAGGGTTTCCACTGATTCAATTAGATTATTACTATGAGTGGTTGGTACACTTATAAGATTTTGTGACCCAAATAACAACAATTTAGTTTTGGACATATTAATCAATAGATTGTTTTTATATAACCAGTCACTTAGGTCCACCAAGGTCCCCCTTACCTCTCCAACACACTCTTCAACATTATTCGAACTGGAGATTACGTTTGTATCATCAGCAAACAGTATTATTTTATTAGTAATGATGTTTACAATTTCATTAGTGCACAGGAGATAGAGCAGAGGACCTACAACTGACCCTTGTGGTACATCCTGTATCATGTTTTTTTGGTTCGAGAGTACCCTCTTCCCCTGTGAGTTTATTTCAGTGACTCTCTGTTGCCTATTAGTTAAATATAATTTAAATAGCAGGCTGTGATCAACACTGTCAAAAGCCTTTGACAGGTCCAAACCCAGAGCCGCTGTAACCTGCTTATTATTGAGAGATGCTATTATAGTTTTAAGAGCCTGGTAAATCGCTGTCATTGTTGACTTCCCCTTATGAAACCCATTTTGTTGATCAGTTAATATGTGATTTACTTCCAGAAAGTGAATTAAGCGATTGAAGAGTAATCGCTCAAAAATTTTATTGACATTTGACAGCAATGATATTGGTCTGTAGTTTTCAATTTTTTCTCTCTTTTTTTTTTGTGGGTAAAACCCAGGCTTTCTTTAAAGCTTCGGGACACACTCCACTTGAAAAGCTGTTATTGATGATATGTGTTAAAGGTGTAGCTATTAATGTTTTTAATATTTTAACTGGGATTTCATCACTACCCACACATTTCTAATTTTTTAAAGACGTGATGATCTTGCTCATCAGCTGGTTTTAGGAATATACTGTTGTTATTGATGTCTATTACAAATAGATCAGCTTGTTTAATTTGATTTATTACAGGACAAGAACTAATAAAGTACTCATTAAAATTATCCAAAGTAGCCTTTTCATCATTTCTAGGAAATGAATTAAAGATAATAGATTTAGTGTTGTTTTTATTTGTTATTTGCTTTATTAGTGACAAGTGGCTTTTGTTTTGTCTGAGTTATTTATATGAGAGAAATTGTGTTAATCATCTCTTCTAGTTTAAGAATAATTATAAAGCCTAAAAACAGTCCTAAAGCAATTCAAGTGAATAATTATTGCATGAGTCTGTTTTTGTTTTGCGCTTTTTTTCTTTTGATACAAGAAATTTGCATTTTTTTTGCATGAATAAAAATTTTTGGCGCAGTTTGTGGTACTGGTCTTTGGTCCAAACCCTTTAATATTCGATTAATCTGCCGACAATAATTAAATAAATTAACTTTTATAAAATATCTGAAAATATTTCTTTTTATAGTGTTATCATGGAAGCAGTCTGTAAAAGAAACTCTTTTACAAAGGGTTTCCAACGTGAAGGCTACAACATTGGGTTTATATATATTATAATTCAATATATATTTTATGATTGAAAGACTCTCTTTCATTTTCTTTAAAAAAAACTCATTTACATATCTCAAGGAGGTGCTATTAACTCTAAACTCCTTGAATTTTAAAAACTCTTCATGTTCAGAGTCCTCCTTTTATACTTTTTTATAAAAAAATTCTTTGCAGCTGCAAGGCTGCTTTCCAATCTTCTTAGTGACATATCCAGCAACATACTTCAAAGCTTGTGCTTCAATTGGCCTCATTGAAATGGGCAAATTATCTGGGACCTTGCTAAAAGTTCCGTTCCTCACATCTTCATCTTCCTCAGGTAAACCCTACAAATAAAGAAATAATAAATGAATTGAAGAATATGAAATAGTTGGTGAGAGGAAATATTGCACTAACCTGGGTAACAAGTCTTTGAAGGGTTAAAAACACTTCTGACTCGTCATCCTCACAATTAGCACCGACAGAATTTTTCGAAGTCAATTGATTAACCAATAAACTCTTATAGTAGTGGTTGAAGTCAGTCACTGTAGGATTTATATTCCTCTGTCCTCTTTGCCTCATCTTTCCAAAAAAATTCTCGAGAGGATCTTGATTGAATGTTCGAGGCATGAGGTGTGAAAATCCAAGATCAGACATCGTCTTCCATAGGTCTTTGAAATTTTTAATGGTTGACACTAAATTCTTTAGGCTAGGTGGGACAAAGCATTTTCCATTTCGGTCGAATTTAAATGTCTTCAGTTTTCGGATGGCGTCATTCCAGAACTTTAAATGGGGAGAATTTTTGGTAACTGCAGACCTCAATGTTTTACCAGGAGGAGGCTGGAAGGAGCTTCCATTCAAGCTGTCAAATAGTTGGTCCAAAAACTCCAGCAAAACTGCAGTATCTGCAGCGGATTTGTCAAGTGCAAGCAGCTCTTCTTCGGTCTGGACAGTAGTTGCTAAAATTAACGTGCAGCTTGAGAATAAATATCACCCAATTCTTACACATACTTTTTAATACTTTGACTTTGAATAAAAAAAAAATGTTCAGTTTTACATTTTAGTTTAAAATTGCAACTAACATACCTGAAAATGCAAATACATTTATTGCGGCAGCTACTGAATGGCTGAAAACTTGAGTGCATTTTGACACTTTCATTTTGTTAACCTTATCTGGGTTTACATGGGAATCTGTGATTTTGGGCATCAATCTTAAACTGCCCAGATATGGATCCATCTTATAAGCAGTATGTATATCTGACCATTTTGCTGTTTTCTTTATACCATCATCAGTGAAATATAGGAAATACTTCAATAAATTGTTGCGCAATCCTTTAAATAGGTGTGGCACATCAAAAAGTGGAATAATCCTTTGGTCATCAATCTCAAAATGAAAATCTAGGAATTCCCTTCCATCTCTTTTATACTGCTCTTCTGTTTTTTTCACCAAAGATTTGATGGCAGCTTGATTGTTGGCACCCTGATCACAAACAGTTGCTATCACATTGAGTCCAATATTGCAACATTTCCGTATTATTAATGTGATAATTTGTTCTAGATCATGCTTTTTTGTTCCACCATTTACAAAATTATAATACACAGGCTGCTTCCACTTTCTGTTTATTCCACGTAGCATAAAGACCTGAAAGTAAAACAATGTTCAAATGAAATATACATGATTGTTTAAAAATTATAATTGTTTTTATTTGGACTAATAATTAAGGTTTCAGTCAATAATTCTTACCTGAGCATGATTTGCTATCTCATTGCTTTTCTTGAAGCCGAAGTCTTCAAATCCTTCAACACTTCCCTCTTTCAGATTTGGTTGTAGATTTGGTTGTATGCTCATTTCATCGAACATTAATATACAGTGTTTGTCCAAAGGGCTTTTGAAATTTTTTGCCTCTGCCTTCAAAACAGTAAATACCTCATGATGGAGACCAGGACGTATTGGGATCCTATTTAGTAACTTCATCACAGTTTTTCTTGAAGGAAGAGCAAAGAGTTTTGACAAAAACCGATATCCAGCACCACTTTGCTTATAGATAGCTAAAGCTAAAACCTTATCCTCCAAGGTATAACGTCTTCCCCTGGGTTTTCTAGAGCTATTTTCCACTTGGCTTTCAAAAAACCTTGCTCTTAGACGATCCATGCTTGACACAACTTTCTCAAACATCTGGGATTTAGAGAACTTCTGAGCTTGCGTCAACTTTCTCTTTAATGAAAATCGAGTTTTCCTTGAAGATAAGGCTCGTTTCTCTAATTGTCGAGCTCTTTCAAAGAGATGTTTTGCCTTAGGTGTTAAATCTTTTACTTGAGAAACATTTACTTCAGACAAAAGACTGGATCGCTCTGGAAAAAAAATACGGTAAGTTTCAGAACACCCGTAAATTATTTTGTCTTATATAGGGTGCTCTTCTAAGAATGAACAGTACCTACTTGCTTGTAGGGCAAACTAAGAAACATGCCTGTTTTATAAAATTTATGAAAAACCTGTACTGTGCAATCTTAGCTGAATCCAAGCCAGATACTCTATACATATAAAAAGTGAAGATACGTCCGTAAGAGCTTAATTTTTTTTGTTAAATAAATATTCTTCTTTTTTGAGTATGTGTATAAATAGGATACAAATCCACATAATTATGTTAGTAGAAAACAGTGGTAAGTATGCCACAGACATTTTCCCATGCGGATATTTTCCACAGCCTGGTCAATTGTACAAAAATTGTCCCTTGCGTTTTTCTCTTCAAACTCTTGATTAAAGCAATTAAATTATAACTGAATCTTATAAACATTGACAATGATAATTTTTTGTCGTAAAAATTGTCATTGCTGACATAATAATTATGTGTATATGAACTTTTCTTCATACAATAACCTAAGGAATCACACCTTCAAATATTTGCATGCCATTAAGGAACAGTGCGTAAAAATAATATTTTTTAAATTCTTACGATTAAGTACATAATTACAAGCAAACCACTTACATTACGAATCTTTATCGCCAAAAAAAAAAACCAATAAACTTTTCTATCTTTTTTTTCTTCTGGTTTTCAACATTTCTGTCATTAGATGGTAGACTAAAAAATACAACAAACAAAATAGACTATTTCAAGATTTGAACCATGGTCAGCCTATAGTTTTTTATGTACTCACGTAAGTTTTCGTAATACTCGTCATTTTGATAATAAATGGTTTTCAAGTATCAAAGGAAAATTTTTAGAATAGTACCCAATTTGAATTGGTATTGAATTTAGTAGAATTGGAAGTGGATTGTGATGAAACTACTATTTTCACTAGTGCAAATTAGATTGCTATATACCATGTTGGAACATTGTTTATCCCGTTCAGATAATCAAGCAAAGCATTCAGCAAAAAAAATATTGATCATACAACAAAAAACAACTTACTCTTTGGAGTTTGTGCATCAGTAAGCTGATGCTGACGCACAGTGGATGCTTGTGTGTTATCCGCAACTTCAATAGGGTCAATACTTTGAGGAACCATAGCATAATCATGATCCATGAGTACTATTTCATATGATTTGCTCTCAGATTTACTAGAAGGACCGCCTTCAACAGGTGGTAATGGATCTGAAATCAAATATTACTTGCTCTTATTTCATTTTGTCTCGTTTTTGATAACTGCTAGACAAAATTAAGGAAGCTTTATCAATAAATTGCAATCTACACTCAATGTAGTACCTATATAATAAAACCAAAAAAAAAAACAATTTTCTTCCAAACTAAAAATATTTCATTCACATTTTCATCATTTACTTTAAAACCAACTCACCAGGCAATTGAACAGATGGAAGTACTGCCTTTTGCAGTTTATGGTTTAACCCAAAATCATCAGGCAAAAAATGAAGAGAGCAAACTCTACAGTTGTTGTAGATTTGCTCGGGCGTCATTTCAGTTAATAAACGCCGGTTTCCACAGAGAAGAACCCATCTATCAAACAAGTCTCTATCTTTTGCAGGATTGGGAAAGCGGTGCTTGGACTCCTTGCTTTTCATACAGTTAATTACAATACAGGGGGCAGTTGGCATTTTAACAAATGTTCTGTCCTTGAAAATAAAATTTATATTACCTATTATTAATGTAAAACATTATTGTCCTAAAAAGAGAACTAACATTTAGGCAATGTATGGTAAATACCATTCTTGTCTTATCTGTTATTTAATTTTCAAATGACATTATTTATTTATATATTTTCATGACGGGTGCATATTATAAGTAGATATATTATCCAAATATATTCTGTATATATAACATCAACAACTTGATAGACTGTCCTGAACATTCGGGCCTGATTAGATTTCGCATCCCAGCACGACCTACAAGACAGCTTGAATCATTTTCCCTGCGACCCTATCGAACTGATGTTGGAAGGAACGCACCAATTAATCGAATCATGGATTACTTAGATAGATTTTTACCCATAAACTTTAATATAAAATGTTCAATACTAACATTTCAGCGTAAAGCTAGATCTCTTATATATCGTTCTTCAGAGTTTCGCTAGTTTTTGTACATTCGTTTGGTTCCTATATCATCTATTGTCTAGTTTTAACTGTTTTGACAGGTTTTAGTAATACACGTAAAGTAGTGTGTTTTTGTTAGTTAATGTTATGTGTATTTATTGTGTGTTAGGTATTGACATTTGTTGTCCGTTTTAAATTTTTTTAATGTATATTGCTTAATTGTGTGTTTATATTAAGTAACGTTATGTACCATTTGGGCAATGCCTGTACTGTACTAAATTTAAATTAAATAAAAATAAATAAATAATGGACAAAATGTCTTTTCTTGCATTAATAATTTTGCATTCACAGTGTTGTCATCAGATGAATTTGTATGTTTTGTTTCATTACCTTATCTATTATCCAAGGCGGACAAACAAAGGCATGTTTATTGAAAAAGTGACACATCCACATTTTTTTTCGAAACACATTTTATATCAATTTTCGGCTCACTTTGATCATTGCTATTAATCCCTCTTCAAATTTTATATTTCAATGTAACTAACATTTTATAAAATATTTAACAACAAAACCTCCTCATATTCAATTATACAGCTTTACAGGTACACGTACTCAGTAGTACTCAGCACCACTACTATTACAAATGCTTCTCGGGGAATACTACTAGTATCAATATCTTACTACAATCACAACTTTATGGTTAAATATACCTAGGGGGTCTGCATTTTTTTGACACGAGAATATTTCAAGTTCATATTTGTACTTACTAAAAAAAGTTCAAGCAGGGAGGAACATAAGATTGGAGGGAAAAAAACAAAATCCAATTTTAAATGGGAAAAGCAAAATGTAAGAAGCCGTCTATGTAGGTACTATGGGCATGTCTTGTTTTGATTGGATATCTTACTTTTATATGGGAATTTCACAGGGACATGGTACTGTTTTTGAAACGATTTGAAGACGTTGGTTGAAAGAGATGATCAAAGTGTGCCGAAAATTGAAAAGTGTTTTGAAAAAAAGTAGGCATGTTCCTTTTTGATTAAGCGTTCCTCATAATGTGGATTTTTTTTCTCAATCATAGTAACATGAGCAATAATAGAAATCTATGATTCAAATCATAATTTGTCATTTTGGGAAATGTATAGCACAGATCATAGATTAGCTGATGTATGAGTTTTAATTTACACGAATTTGAGGCGTACGAATTTATTCGAGGGCAATTGTAGGTATCGAGCTTTTTCATGAATCAGTTGCGATGTAGAAAGTGTGATACTTCACACAGGCGAAGGTGAAAAAGAAGTATTCTCGAATATTTTACATTTCAGTGGGTACATTCATAAAAACAAAACACTTTCACTTACCTCTTCAAAATCAAATGGCGACAATTAATGTCTAAAGTCTGTAAAATTAAAAAATATACGTGCACTGTCCTGCGACACTTTGCACTTCACAAAAAAATCTAGAAAGTCACAAAAATCAGAGCGAAAATAGCACAAAAATAAGAGCGAAAATAGCACAAAAATCAAAAAGACGCCTAAGCCAAAATGATTCTGCTGATTGCATTCGTCTCGTTGTCGTTGTTAATTCAAAATTGACGTAAGACATTGATGTTTTTGACTACTTTGACATGACACACGACTAGCGCGCCCTCAAACGACCTGGGGCACATTAAATTAGTTGCTCAGAACGTTCGATAAACAGTTCGCAGGCCATGAACATAACTGAGCGGTGGGAAGAAGACTGGGAGAAGGCCACACCTACCAACCGGGATATGCCATGCGTTACAAGCAAGCCAGAGGGTTTTGACCAACCAAGACGAATCTGGATAACACTTAGTAGAATAAGGACGAATTGCGGCAGGTGCTCCGACTCACTTTTCAGGTGGGGAAAAATACCTTCCCCAAATTGTGACTGCGGCGCTCAAAGACAGATTATTAAACACCTGGTAGAGGACTGTCCAATTACTTCCTACAGTGGCAACCCATCCGACTTTCTGACAAGAGCGTCAATAGAATATATTTATAACCTTAATGTTTGTTTGTGAAATTTTATTATTATTTTTTGTTATATATTTATATCTGTGATGTAGCCATACGCTAAATAAATAAATAGACGTTCTATGATGTTTAAGAATGTGACGCCCTTTTATAGGAACTTAAAATATTAAATTTTTTACTCAAAACCAGACAAAAAATATTTAGTCATATATAATATAAAAAGTGCAATGAAAATTACGGGTAATTTTAGGTAAAAGTATTACGGTAAAATTACCTACCTTTGTCTGTTTTATATAGGAATATTCACAAAAAATATGGCATTTGCAGGCTGCAATATCAAATAATTTCTGACTGTTGGTTTTGAAGGCGTCCAATTTTAATTTATAGGAAGGAATATCTTTTCGCTGCAAGTACGGTTTCAGCAAATATTTGTGTTTTTTCCTGGTAGCTTTTAATTATAGCTACAATTCTTTGGTGACTTAATACAGGAATCGAGGCATTTTGAAAAATTTTCATTTAATTTTTTAAATGATTATTTAAAAGTGCCCCGTACTTCCCACAGTCCGGCGTACTGAATATATAATGTTCGTTTTTTCGCTCCACCCTAATGTATAAGCTCTATTGATACTTAAGTCCTTACTGAATATCACTGAAATCTAAATCGTTAGATAAGAAACCAAAGAAAAAACTATGTTTAGGTCCTAAAAATCTCATATAAATTACCTTTGAAGAATAAATTTCATAACAACCGTAATTCGGTGATGCTATTATCTAAATATATTTCTGATAATCTTTTAAACAAAACGTACTTTTTGGGCTTCCCGTCTAGCATTTCCTAAAACTTTACGTCTTTAATCTTTTGCGTTTTTAATATCCAATTTTATTTTATTTCTGGTATTTTAAGCAGATTTTAAATGTTCATCATGTTCTTTAACCTGGAGATTATATTCGGAGATGACTTCTAGTACAGAGAAATGCAGTTTAAAAAATGTTCGTCAGTAATAGATCAACCATATTGTGATTTATATCTTAGAAGCCTATTAATTTGATTTATTATTTTATTTATTTTTTTCATCAGGTAAACTCTTGTGATTTTTATGTTTCCCGCAATGAACTTCTATGTATATGTATATAGTATAAGCTTCGAAACTTTCTGAGGGTAGTGGCAACACGTTCTGTGGAAATTGCTGATTTTTTACTACCTATTTTGGCAAAAAGTAAAAAGTTCTATGGCATATGCCCTTATAAAATCTCCTCTGAAAGATGGATTGGCTTGCCTTCTATGTTTTATATTATTTTAATCCGCCAGGATTTACAAGCAGAACAAGTAAATAACATAAGCAAAGCTGTCAAAACTATAAATTTACTTTTTGTAAGTGAATCGCTTTGTATATGGTTAAAGAATAGGATGGTCCATTCATTACGCATTCCGAATATACCAGGTCTGATATCCCTATCTCTAATTATTGAGGAAAATGATTTTTGAGGCTCTGTAAAAAGAACTGCAAGACACTTTTGCCATTATAGCATTGAGGAGGAGAAACTTGTGATAAAATATAATAAAAAGTAGCAAACATATAAAAAAGGGAGACTATTTTTTTCTAGGACACCGTGTATAGTTAAATGTTATATACAACTATTCCAGCAACAATTGTTTATAATTTTAATCGCCAATATCATGCTAACTTTTCGCCTAAGAAACGATATATTCTATGTTTGCGTTTTGAACCTTCGGCAAAATGCACTGAAACACAATACACATATCCACAATAGCGAAACAGAATAATAAACCAAAGAGAACCAATCCTGGAATCCATCTAGTCACGCTGGATCAACCAACACAATGGGCTGTATGGAATAGGCCCTCTATCTCTATTAAACTATTCTTACATTTAATAAATTCTGTTTCGGTATTGTGGATAAAACTCTGTTTCAAAACGAGATATTTGTATATAAGTCTACTTGACAAACATAGTATAAACCTAATTTTGGAGCAACTTGTATACTGATAAGTTTGGCGCAATGCTTAAAAAATTATGTAACATACCCAAAATTTAGAAAAATTCATTAATCCTCGAGAGCCCACTATAGGTGAGCAATGTCAGCAATGTCTTTGTTACTAAAGTGAAATATAACCCGTGGCTATTGAACAGTAAGATAGTATTTGATTTGTGAGGTACCATTTTTTATTTCTGTTGTAGGTTTACCTTTAGATAATACCATGATATATTTACTGGATAAGGATTTTAGACCAGTAAAAGCTGGAGAAGTGGGAGAACTATTTGTAGCAGGATTAAATTTGGCTGCTGGATACGTCAATGGTAAATATATTACATCTTATACTTATTAATTATTGACGCCTGATGACGCTGTATTATAAATTTAACACCAGGATATTCCATGATTTAGCACACCTGTTGTAAAAAAGACTGGTGTTAACCCTTAACCCGAAGTATCTTGTTTTTACCTGATATTAGACGTATGTTCCTCCCAGACACTGAGCAGGGCATTTTTCATTCCAGAAATAATTTGTACATTATTATTTGCAGTTCATTCCTTGGTACTCAATTTAAGCCCATTTCTGCCGTGTATATATTTGGGCAATCTAGGACAGTCACATGGTGTCACACGTGCGATATTGAGACCGTCATCTGATATTTTCACCGAGTCGCGTCTTTGTAGTAATACAGAAGCATCATCGTCTAATACGTTTTCTGAATCACAACCGTCTTTAATAACTTCAAGTTGCTTGGTTCATAATCGGAATCGTCATCAAAAACGTCTATTATCAACAATGCATCTTCTGAGGCATCTTCTTTGTCTTCTTCAATTTTCTGCAGACAACGTAGTACTTTCTCTTCGTAATCAGAATTCCATTACATACGCCCATTTGGGTTGACGTGAGTCTTTAAACTTGATGGCTGAGGACTCATGCTTTCCTTGAACAAGTGAAATACAAATTAAAACGGCAAGAGCCTAATAACGAAGTAAAAATCTTTGACAGTATAACTGAACTGAACTTGTATAACTAAAAACCACTCAAAAACTCGCATGCGGTATAGAAGGAAGTGTCTCACAGACACTGAGAAATTTTAAAACAACATCGTTATACGTAGACGTACGCGGCGATATTTTGGACACTAAGACATATTTTTGGAAGGTACTAAGGAGATGGAGTCAGCAGCTTGCTGATTACACTGATGCCAACAATAATAAAAATCGTCGGTGCATTAGTTCTATTTTCTTAATAAAAAAAAGTTGCACTAAAATACGAGTCGTGTGTTTTCTTTGGTTTCGTGTAAAAACTATAATAAAACGGTTGTTCAACAACCTATTTGCATATTTATTCGACTTGTAGTAGCAAATAATTATCTCACTCGTCTGTAAAGAAGTTTCCGAAACTTGTTGTTTAATATGCTATTATAGACAAGCGTATAAGGAACATGTAGAAAGGTTTCAAACGCTTCTAGTATGCATTAAGGATATATAATATCACAATGCTTAAATCAATAATGGTTAGAAGTGCGTCTTCAAAACAGTTGTAGAAACATTTTTCTACTCTTAAAAAGCAAAAATAACTAAAACTTAAACAACATTTTTTAGGCCGTGATCCAGAGAAATTTATTGAAAACCCATTGGCCATTGACCCGACATTTTCAAAACTTTATCGTACAGGTGACTATGCCAGAATTGAAAAGGGAATGTTGATTTATGAGGGAAGAACTGATTCGCAAGTCAAAATCCGAGGACATAGAGTAGATTTGTCAGAAGTGGAAAAGGCTGTCAATTCTGTTGAAGGGGTAAGTGTATTATGTGCTCAAAGTAAACATGTAACCCATTCAGAGAAGAATGAATTCCAGAACGCGAAAAGAGACTGGGTGCTTTGTCAATTTGTAATGTTGCTCACTTATACTAACTAATCTGAAATGGCCCCGAATGTAATGCGTAATTTTTGCTACTAGACCATGTAAACCACATCAGTTCATTACCAATTATTTTAAGTTCAAGTTATTTGCTAGAACCCTAGACATGTGAAACAAATAACGCACGATTAATGCTTATTTCAACAAGTGCCATTATTTACGTTTTAGGTTGATAAAGCTGTAGTGCTATGCCACAGCCCAGGCGAGATCAGCCAAACCCTTTTAGCATTCGTCTCAACCAAGCGACTGTTAAGCGAACATCAAATTGAAATTATGCTTAGAGACAAACTTACCAACTATATGATCCCCCAAGTGATATTAGTCGAAAAAATTCCCCTGCTTGTTAATGGAAAAATCGATAGACAAGAATTGTTAAAAATGTACGAAAACACAAACAACAATGGTGAGTACCTCATGCTACCTATATGTACGTAGATAGAGAAGTCTTCCGATATCGGTCACCTTAGTTTTTTTTTTCAAAAACAAAATTGTGTTTACCTGAAATGGATTAAAGTAGGAAAGTCATAAAACAATACTACAACACATCATCTGTATACACCGTAAATAGTGTATCAAAATATTTACTTTTAGATATTGATATCAAAAAAGTAAAAGTCTTTGCAAATTGCCATCTTAAAAAAGTGTTGGGTGGTATCGGACAAATTAGGAAATAATGATATTTTATGATCAAAATCGCACACAAATGATGCAATAACAAAATTTCATTACAAATTTAATTATCTCTTTGCACATTGGTTGGTTACATCTATCAGTAAGCAAATTTAGGTACACATATCACAATAATTGTAAAACAGATCGTCCCCTTCTAAATTGCCACATTTCTCAATGACCCACTCTTAACCTAATATACAATACTGGATCCAGTTTTCTTCAAAACCTTCTGCACAAATAATGCATTTAGTATATTGGCCACTAATTACCTTATTGCTGCAGCTGGGCTGATCAAATTTTTGAATTTTTTTCCTTTCTCTCAAACATTATCTTTATATCCTTGATAAATTCATAGTTTTTGGCTTTTCTTTTAGTTCCTCAATTTTCTTCTTTGCTTCAATCATATAAAATTTCTTTTCTGCAACTTGGTAAAGAGTGGATGTCAAGATTTCACATTTTCACCACGGCTTCCATGTTATTTCAACTTAACATTGGATGCGCTGGGAAACAATGAAGTTCCTAGCAACATATTCCCACAAACAGATGCATGTGCTTAGGTAAGGGGCATTTCTTCTGTTGCAAGATATGACGACGAAGACGGATCGTCAGCATCTTCATTTTACATCTCACTGTTGCGGCCTTGGTTTGTAGATGGCCCAGAGGTTGTTTCTTTGTCAACATTTATAGACGGTAGAGCTGTAGTTGCATCACCACTTGCGTCTTTTTAATGATTGATGAATGAGCCAGATATATAAAAATATGTCGGTCTAAAGAATGCATTTCTGAGCACTTGAAACCTGATTATGGATTATGCTAACTCCATTTTGCAGATTTAAGAAGATGCCACGTTAACCATCAGGCCAGCTATGTCTTTCAGAGATATTTTTAAGTTGGGATATTTAGACATTCACATGTCCTATTTTTGGATTCATGACAGCCCTATTCAAGGGCTGCAATTTGTGCGATGTATGAGGGGGTAAACTAAGCATATGAGTTTGTTGTTGAGTTCAACTGAGACACTCTATCTGTTATACAAAAATTATGTTTCTCAATTAGTGTTGACAACTAATCAAAGAAACTGATTACTTACGCTTTATTAAATCCAGCAGATATTTGTAGGCTGGTCGATTTAGCCATCCTCAAGAACAAATCCTGATATGGGCCATAAAATTATAACAGAAATCCTTCTTTGCTATTTTGATATGGGAAATGCCAAAATATTTTATCATGCATCAATGGTTTGGATATTGCATTTTGACATCTAACACTCTTTAGTGACAGTGATATAGACAAAAATCCGCTCTAACTCGCTGTTACTCTGAAAGTGCATCTCAAGCCCAGTTATTATATATGTTTATTACAGCTGTCTTAACAATGTTCTATGCAACATTCCGAATCCATGTCTAAATAGTAGCGCCGCAAACTACACCGCTTTTGAAACAAATTCTTATTTCTTAAAAAAAATCTTAAAAGTAGATACGATCATGTCCAGAAATCTGACATTTACTTAGTCTATTTTAAAATGAGAGGTATATATTTTATGGTGTTATGCATAAATAGTCAGAATTATCTAAACTGTGCGATAATTTTGTAGATGACTCTGCCCTTGAAGTTGATATTAGCTACGAAGGAGTTCCATCACATCAGCAAAAAGCTGCAAAAGATCTATTTGGAACCGTTGCCGCTATCTTGGGACGTTCAGCAAGGAACGTTATATCAGTCAACTCCAATTTCTATGAAATTGGTGGAAACTCACTCAATTCTATTTTCACTATTTCCAGATTAACGGAAAAAGGATATCATATAAGTAAGTAGAAATATAATAACAAAAATAGATAATTTCTATTAAGTGCTATGTCTTCTTTAGTGGCAAAATCTATACTTAAATTAGATAAATTTTAATGCTTATAGCATTTATTGGTTTAAAAAACAATTATTCTCGCCAATAAAGTTTAAAGAAACCAAAAACACCCGGAATAATAAATTCTATGTTTTAAGCTGGATGTATAGATTGACATAACATAAGCATAAGAAGCTTAACGTTCAAATTTAAGTCAGGTAATTTATAGATCGACATAACATAAGACACAACATGAGCTTGACATAAGAAGTTGACCAACTTTCAACTTCTTATGCTATGTGCTTATGTTCGACCAATGAAAACACAGAATTACAATTGTTTACCTTTTGAGAGAATGACATAATATGCAATATTCAATAAAGTTTGGTGTTTTGACTTTTTGTATGCTTTTTATTTTGAAAATGGTAAGGATTTATAAATAAGATTCTGCAATATACGTCTCTGAAAAAAATAAACAAAATTATGAAATTTGTAAGGTTAGTATTTTCGCTCTACGGCTCAGGCGCAACATAACAAATGACCATTTATTGTTTATGTGCTCATGCTATGCTATGCTTATGTTATATAAATTTATAAATCCAGCTTAAAACTTTAAGTATCAAAACTGCATAACGTACAGCCAAAAATTGGGTTATAAAGAGGCGGATTAGTTGGTATTATTTTATCTAAAAGAGGAGCTACAAGCGCGTCAGCGCTTCATTCTTCAGAGAGCTACTAAATCATCATATTATCCAGTACATGCCATATATACGATGCGACAAGAGAGAAGCGCCAGAGAAAAAATATATATCGCTACAAGCTGTTCCAAATTATTGATAAATAAACGTATTGCCAACTTATGCCATACCTCAGCAAGTTATTTTCATGGGTAAAGCTACGGAGATATATAATATATTCATTTGAAAATAATTCAGCTTTAAAACCTCAAGAACGGCTTGATATATCAAAAACCTGTGAGATGATGGATGGGAATTTTTTGACCGATACCGTTCTAACTTTTTATCAAATTTAAACTATTCATGAGGTGTTTGTAATTCTGGAACAGTTTCCTGTAGAACACTTTGTGTGTAAGTTGATTTCTTTAAGATATACATTTTCTGATCCTAGGGTAGCTTTATAGTTTTGTTTTGGTACGTTTTCTATTAAGCTACATCTAACCAACGCAGACCTAATTTAGCTGATATTTGTGGCCACTGAACTGAATGTGTCTTAGCTTTCTGTTAATACAAATAATTATTAGTCAATTTATGACTAATAGAATTCTAAATTTGCTGCTCTTCCTTATATAATACCCAATGTTGTTATTAGAAATAAACAGTTCACTTAAGGTTTTTTAAACTTTCAGATATAGGAGATTTTATATCTGCGATAGACTTCGGAGAAATCCTTCAAAGAATGACAGAGGATACAAAAATTACGAAACAGCCTCCCAGTTTCACATCAGAACTACTCAAACCCGAACATAAGCTAGCTGTTTTAGAGTAAGATTTTCGTCACTTTTACTAGTAATATATTTTAAGTCAATAATAATTACTACTGTTTTGAAGCGACCTTAGTTGAAACCAAAAGCTAGCGTGTATTAAGGGATTATTATGTTAAGATAGTAATGTGCATGCCACATAGATTCTATAGCTCCTCAAAATTACAAAAATGCGGTAATACACAAAATGAGTATATTTCCATGAAATTAAAATATTTAATAAAATATAGGATATCCTATTTAAAAAAAAATAAGGCTATGTGTATAATCAAAAATAGTTTTAGTATATATAGCCCCAAAACTCTACATAACTTTTACTTCGAATATTTTATAATTATTAGTGTAATAATGGAAATATGGTACCTTGCCATACTCATCATATCTTGCATCAAACTCCGAGCCGAAAATTGATATTTTATTGCAGTATGGTTACCACAAGTTTCTACCAAAAAGCGGATTTGGAGCAATGGATATTATCAGATATATCTGTATCAGATTACGATGAACTGATAGACGCACTCTGGGAGCCACTTGTAGAGAAAAACTTGAGTTTCATCGCTAGAAATGAAACCGGAAAAATTTGTGGAGTGGCCCTCAATTTTGATGCTCGTGACGAGCCTGAAGTTGAGATTAAATCAAAATTAACTGTGATATTTGAATTTTTGGAGAGCATTGAAGGTCCAGTAAGGTAGGTAGCCATACTGTTTCGTATATAATTATTATAATGTACCTATATATGTAATATCTTCTTTTTAAAATATGTTCACTAATAGAATTGATCGTCTTCTAGTGAAACTTAAAGATTCCCTTTATTTGCTCGATATTTTTCAGTAAATTGACACTTTTCCTGGATAGGGTACGATGAGTGTTTTTATCAAATTCAAATATATTAGGAATTTTTAAAATATTTTTGACTAGAAATACTTAATCTGAAATATATCGGGATTTAAAAGTCGAAACCTGCGTGTTTTTAAACTAATTATCTTTTGTTCGGCTACTTCATATTCTCGCTATTTTTGATTCTTGATGTTTTACTGAGCTTCTGCATTTTAGCAAAGGTTTATTTAAACCTTTTTGGTCCAAACTTGCCTTTTAAAATATATTAATTTCCTTATGTAATAATTTTTTATTTGAGAAGGAAAAATCTTTCAAAAAATATTATTCATTCTGCTAAAAAATAAATATTTTAAAAAAGTTAAAGGTTTATCAAATTCGAATGTCAAACTGTAAATCACTCTAAAACAGCAAATAGTCATTTATAAGTGTAAAAGTGTGATTTCGAACAAGATAAAATATTTTTTAGCTCATACACCATAAACTATTTTCTCTACACACACTACTAATTTTGCATAAAAGTTATAAACAGGCTATATTTGTATATATGTATGTAGCTCTTGGAAAATATTAGAAAACTATTTTATATTAGAGCTTTAAAATATACTGATAGATTATGGTGCGAGTACTCCATGTAGATCGAGTAAAGTTCTACTTTATTACACTCTTTCTGTCCTTCTAATGGACGCAAAACCTTCACTTCAGCTTAGAAGGAACTGGGAGTGAATAATCTCAAATCGCAAGAAAAATTTAAATTTTGAGAATTTGAATTTGAAGGAATTTACGTATGTCAATGCGTAGGCTAAAACGAGTTGTCGCCGAGCGTATAAATTAGGCTCTAGCTCAAATGTCAGCGAGTAGGGGCGGGTTGATTTATTTAAGGCGCCACGGGCTTGTAGACAGCACAAGCGAGAAATATCCCAAAGTTGAAATATGAACTCGTTTTAGCTTAAGCGTCAGGACAAAATAAAAGAATACCAAAAATTTTATATTTTCCCTTTTATCAAGAAAACCGATCAATACAGCAACAGAGATAAGTTAGAAAATTAGATCAGATTTAAATGAAGGAAATTAATCAATATTAATAATGGGGAAATAATTACTAAAAAGTAAGTAAAACTCAAAGTCGATAACAAGTAAATACACAAATATTAACCGAAAACTAAAGTCAGCGATAAACAAATACTCAAATATTAATAAAAAAAACTAAAGTCCGTGATAGACAAATACTCGAATATTAATTAAAAGTAAATCCAGAGCGTTTCAATTATTGAGCGCAAATAATAAAAATAACTCAGATACTTACTGTAGCGGGCCACTCCTTTGGTATGTTAATCAAGAGTTAATTAAATAAAACAGGTAAATAAACAAAGAAGGAAATTAATGAAATATCAGAGCTGCTCATAAAAAATAAAGATTGAAGATGAGAAAATGACCAGTAAATTCAGCAGATCAATTTTTATGGTAATATCTATATTTCAACGAGAAATAGTACGCTTTACTCGGTGAAATAAATCACACGCTTAGTCTAGATAAATGGTGAAATATACTCGTTATGTCGTTGTGGGAAAATTCAAGTACTAGAATCACGATCCGTTACAGGGCCGTACAACTAACTAACTAGCTATGTCTATCTGGATATCAGTTAAGATACGTTGGTAACTGCGGCAAAACAATATAAAAAAAAACTAGTTAGACCTGGCGTTATTATAGCAACCAATCAATTACAGACCTTAACGTACGTCAACTTAAGCGTATGTAATCCACTTCCCGGTCAAGTTACCGGTAGGACAAAGATAATGCACAATTTGTTCGAGTAAAGAAAATATCAAAGGCCGCAATAAAAAAAAAGAAATTAAAAATAACGCAAAGTCTACTAGGCCGTATCAACAATAGTAGTTATCTAATCTACGGGTATCCAACGTGATCCAGAAATAGTAAAAAATTGGGAATAGTAATGAAAACTAATTCGACCTACAACATTATTGCGTCAGTCAATTAAAAGTTCAAAAGTTAATCCAAAATCAGATTGGTTCTAGATCAAACGGATCTATCTGAATTTTAGAATTTGATTAAATACAATCAAGGGTCTTAGGCTAGACAAAATTGGCCCAAAATTCAAACTTCATTTAAAAGAAAATAAGAATAAACTAAGGTTTACCTTAGTTAAGGAGGAAAAGTTAAAAAGTTAATCTTTGTTCGAAAACAAGGCCAGACAAAATAAGTATTAGAGCTCGTAATTTAATTACACGCAATGATCGCAAAAAAAAAAAAAAATATATATATATATGTAGCCAGTTGCTTATCGCTATATAGAGTTACAGTTGTGCATGCTGGCCACTTGATTGATGAGTAGTTCCTCAGGCAGCTTCCAGAAAAGAACAGCTCACGGTAGAAGGAGGATTCCTTGACACTCTTGACAGGCGAAGGACTGCAAGACTCTATATAGGTAGTACCGCTAGACAGGTGTAGCCAAGGAACACCCTGTCGCTAACGATGCTCGTTGATAGCAATGAACCCGATGGTAGCAATGGATCCGACTGTAGGAATAAACCCAACGGGAGGAATAGACCCAACGGTAGTAATAGCCCCAACGGGAGGACCCTGTGAAACAACACATATTCAAGGTTCCACACGTAACTCTTAGTTGACGAACATTATAACTCGGTAATCAAAATTAACCATCAAGGAAAAAGAGAAATCAGAATTAAAAAAACAACAATAATTTACCTGTGTAGGGGTAGCCAGTTGCTTATCGCTAGATAGCTTTACAGTTGGGCAAGCGGGCCTCTGTAAGAGATTAAAAGCGAATTAAAAGTCCGCCCACGTGCGTCACAATGTTGAAATGATGGCGTTCACAGAAAGACAAAAAATGCAAAAAACTCAACTCGCCTCGCCAAAGCAGCATTCAAATCCCACAAAGGGCAGTTTCAGACACCAACACTTAAGAAAAGATAAGCACAACTATAGACTAAAACTGTTAAAATGGCCCGGTTTGAAAATCCCTTCAAAGGTAAAATCAAAAATTGATTACAACCGGTACCCCACATAACTGATTGACTCACAAAGGTCGACGTAGAGAGTAACGCCAGGAGATCGGGAACTCGAAAAGCAGAGTATTTCCACTTCAAAATCTCGCTCCACCAATGAATGCATGGCACGACAAGTCACATGTTCCTCTTAATAATTCATCCAAGGGAATTAGACGATGAAAACTTGAGATTTCGATGTATTGGTATCCACCAAAAAAAATTACTCAGAGTAGCCAAATGGGCATTATCATTAAGTCACTCCAACTAATAGAATTTCCCAATTATTAACTGCGCGCAATGCCTAACTCGACAACCAATCCAAAACAGTATGCGCCACGTAAGCCGGAAACCCTAAAGCCACCAACTTTACTTTCGGGGTGCCGACGCGCCAAATTCAATTTGTTCGAAATCGAAATCTGTTTAGCAGCGCAAATTTTATTTTAATAGTTTCGATCTAGAGATCGTCGTAGCGAATGGTGGCGAATTCTAGGGTTATTTACGCATCGATATAATTACGATAGCCAAAACGACCTGTGACAACTTGTTGAAGAAAATGTGGATATTTCCAAGTTTACAAAATTTAAAACTCTTGTAAGAAGGAAAACGATGAGTATATAAGCCTAAAAAATCAAGTGTCATCACACACAGTAAATTTTAGATGGTTCATATCAATATCGTAACTTTCAAGCTAGTAAGTGCAGCGTTAAGGATGAGTTTGGGTTACACTAGGACCCTCCGTATATATAATAGTATAATATAACTATTAGATAATATGGCCTTCCGCCACCCTAAAGTGATTTGAAATATGCATTTTTTTGGAATTTGACAGTTTAAAGTACAAAAACAGGAACATTTGATGCGCACCCGTATAGCAGACAATTAGGCGATCGCGATGGGCAAATTCCTTCATATTCCAGCAAGACAACCCATAGAGCAAAAATTATTCGAAACGAGTTTGCTGCAAATAATATTGAAAATACAAACTGGCCGTCCAATCGCCCGGAGGTAAATCCGTTTGAAAATATATTGGGGCTTTGGTACAGAATATTAGATCTCGCCAATCTCAGAGTGAACGCGAGTTGTTATCTAGCTCATAAACACGGTACATGAAATGGTATACTTTCCAAAAGAAAGGGCACATCGATCATATCATGGAGAAGCTTATAAAGGAATGTCACTGATTGTGAGTCTCTGCGCGCAGACAATGACTGTTCCCAGAATCTGCACAACAAAAGGATATGATCAAACCCTATGTCAGGGTAGGTACCGTCTTCTCTGAACATAAAATACTTGAGAAATCGCCTCTGCACAGTCTCCACCGAATCAATGTGGCAATCATACAACGGACACCATACAAGTGACCCATAATCTGGCCTTGTTCTAACAAAGGAGTAATAAGGCAATTTTATGACAAAGATGTTGGTAAAATGTTTACAATTTCTAATCAGAAAGCCCCACATTCGTAACGCACCAGCCATCATCTGCTCTATATGAGGAATAAATTTAAATTTCTCATCAAACACTATGCCAAGATCCTCGACAGTTGACGATCTACGATCTACCCAAGACAGTGCCGCTAATGGAATAGTTGAAGACGATGGGATCTTTATTCTATGATAAGTAATGACACTACCTTTTGGGACGTTCAGATCAAGTCTGATGGTTGCGCACAACTCACTAACAGCGTCAAGATTAGCCTGCAAGAAAAGATAGTTTGCAAGGCCCAAGGTTGGAGCCCTTAGGTACTACTGAAGTTTGGATAAATGTGTCAGATCTAAAGCCCTCAATCTCTACAAACTGCCTTCGAGTCGCTTACGTTCTGAAACAAGTTACGAAAAGTAAAATTTTATGTAAGTGGTTGCACAAATTTCTCCACACGATGTTTACTGGATTTTTGAAGATAATAAAAAATATATCTTAAAAGAAAAGAAATGAAGACGGAAATGTCGATGGATTAAGCTAGAGATCTCAAGGGATAAACAGAAATAATAGAAAATCTTTTTACAAATTAAGACTCGCAGATAATCCCAAATTGGGAAAAATACTTAAAAATAATGTTTCAGTGTATTATAATTTTTCACTTTTTTGCCTGCCTAAACTTATTTATATAAGGCAATAATAGGATAGTTTGGGTTAGTGTATATTTGAATGAAGAAATGCAAAGGTTCAGCAAAATATTCATGCCTCTAAAAATAATGAAGAGAGATATGAAAAAAGGAATGTAATTTATTGAGAAGTAAATAAGTTTTAACCATTATGTACAGGGATCAAACTTATAAAAATAAAATACCCCTTATATAAAAATCTACTTCAATTGAATGATGTTCAGTTTAAAAGAAAAGCTAATATGTATATACCAATAAAACAAAAAAAAATTAATTCGGTTCATTCCATAAAAAATATAAACTAATACATTAATATGCATGTATATGACAATCTGACAGCCAACGTAAGTTAAGTTCTATAATAATTATATTAATTCAATAAATTAAAATGTGTAAATATATTTTGTAGGGACAATAAACTTCCACCAGGAAGAGGGAAAGTATTGCATTCATTTATGATGGCAACACACTCATCTTTAGTCCCGAGAGAAAATGTGGCTGTTTTTCAGTTCATGGAAAATGAGGTCCTCCAACTGGCTAGAAATAGAGGCTTTGCTGGAATATTTACAACAAATACTAGTCCTTTAACACAGGTAAAAGCAAAATTCACTTATATTGAATATGTATAGGGTGATAACACTTTGAATGGAAATACCTCTATTATTTTTGAAATTAGAAAATAAAAGATGGTTGATTTCATTTTGCTCTTACACATGCTATTGTTTTCAAAAAAGCACATGTCAACTAACTTTCTATATATTCTGCACATTTTTTGTACAAATATCATGTATCAAAACTTAATGGTTTTCAAAATATTGAAGTTTTTAGAATTACAAAACACTATAATTTTTTCGATTTAATTGCTTACCTATTTAGACACGCGCGGCTGCCAGGAGATAAATATTTATTTTTCAAATTTTACGGCGCGTCTGATTTACTGATTAATCTTTATTTTCTGCTAATGTTTTACAAAATGAGCTGTAATATATAGTTTTTAAATTCTGTACTATATTTGAAAATAACCAGAAACCAAAAAATAAATAAAACATATAATTTCTAACTTAAATTAAATGATCTGCATGTACCCCACCACCCTCGTCACATTTCTCTTGAATGGTGTTTCAGTTCATTTATAATTGCTTCGTTCTCATTTTCATTTATATTTCTTGTTTCTTCGACAGTTTCTTCTGTATTTCTTCTCTATTGTTATTTCCTTCTCTGTAAACTGCGTTTTTCAAATAGCCCGAAAGAAAAGTATCCATGGGTGTCAGTTTTGGGGAGTTCACGGGCCAGTTAATTGATCCCTATCTACCCATCCAATTAGGTTTTCCAAAAGTTCAGGATATCCTAACCCATTTAAGGTGCCACGAATAGAAACCGGACTTAAGACCTTATGTCACCGAACATTAACAATAGACTAGAAGGTTTACTCTAAGCGCCGCCCCCCAGCATTTCCCTCCTTCTCCCGTCGCGGAAGCTGATGAAATGCTGGTTTACCGCTCCGGCCGGCGCGGCGCCACAGTATATCGACTCTATGAGTTTTGTCGGAAAAAAGTCACGGTAAAAATTCATGACAAATATCTTCTCAACATCAAGAGACCCATGTAAACATCTGATTTTCCATATGTTTGTATCGGTCAGTTGCCCTGGATATAGTACAAATGTCATCTAATAAGTTAATCTTTAGATTTTATAGCATTTTGATTCAGTAGTACTGTAGTACATATTAAAGAGCAAGTTGTTTTTTAAAATAGTTGTGCGTCTCAAACTGGACATGGATA
Organism: Pissodes strobi; assembly: GCA_016904865.1. NCBI lineage: Eukaryota > Metazoa > Arthropoda > Insecta > Coleoptera > Curculionidae > Pissodes > Pissodes strobi. The sequence continues at coordinate 68,509 of MU182032.1, forward strand.
TTTCCCTAGAAGGTATTTATTAATAATACGGCTGACTTAAATTTTACTTATATGTTTTTTTAATTTTTTTTAATCTAAAAATATGATTAAAAAGTGGGTATTTTAAAAAGACGATAAAAAAACGTCTGAGTATCGGTTTATAAAGCCTTGATTTTATAAGCATTATTTAGATAATTTAATGCCAAATTAATTTTTTTTTTCCGTTTTTGGCGCAAACCCTAGCAAATATATAAAAAAAAATTCTTTAGATGCATTTTGCGTAATTTCTCGAATTGAATTCTTTGAAACCTGGCAACAATTTTCAAAAATAGAGAGAAATGAAAATATCTATAAATCTCTAGTTATTAAATATGGCCTAGAAAATATACCTGAAAGTGGCATTCGAGAATTTAAAAATAATATTAGATTGTGGTCCTTTAAAATTTTGAATAAATGGACTAGAGTGGGTAAAAAAGTAGATAGGTTTATATCTACATATAAAGATTGGCTTAATGGTGGCGATATTGTTCTGTTGATCGGCAATGAAGAAGACGTCTACCATCCTGCTGGTCTAGGCTTCAATATTTCTCAACGAAATAACGGCCGCCCTGCAAAACCCTTCCGCGATTGTTGTACAAAATCTAAAATAAGCAAAATAAAAGGAATAATAGATAATTATACGTTGGAAGAGATTTTGTTTCCTGCTGAACATTCTCTAAGACTTGTGCGAAATCAACATACTGCAAACGTTATAAAAGATTTAAGCGATGACCTTGAGAGCGCTAAAGAAATAAGACACTCGCAGAAGATTACTTCAAGCCAGAGATGCCTCAGTGGTGACGAGGCATTAGGCCTTTATCTTGATGCAAAATTGACGACCATCAAACTTATTATTATTGATATTATTCATTATTGATTCAAAAATGTGTTCTACATAAAATAAGGTTTACTTTAGGTCTATATTGCGTTATTTTTCGTACCACTCTTTCGTATACCACTCAATTAACAAAAAAAAGGCCCAAATGAAAAAAAATATTCTGTATAGAAAATTAACCTTAAAAAAGTTTTAAAAGCAACGGGGTTCGAACTCAGGCCGCGCCGCGGCGCGGCGTCGTCCCACTGGTCTGAAGTCTGGCGTTTCGCCTTTGTAAGCGCTACATCAAAAGTGCCGGCTGAGAGTGGATCTTCTAGTCTCTTGTTAATGTTCGATGCTTATGCCCCACAATGTCGCACCAAACTTGTATTGAGCAACGTCCTTGAAAATCAAGCAGCTCATCAGCTCGCGGATTTTCATCGGACCAAATATAACAGTTCTTCCTATTATACCTAAATACCTGCAGTGGTAAATATCGCCCCATCGGTCTACAAAATTTTATCAAAATAATATGAATTTTGATCAAAACTTCCTCTTATAATTTGGAAAAATTCAAGTCTTCTTCTTTTTTGTTGGTCGTTTAATTGTTAAGCTGGCCTAATTTTTAAATTGTGAGACCTGTATTAACTTAAGGTTCTCTGAACTATTCCATCACTAACTCTCTTCTTTCATGATCAATACCTTATATCTCTGACACATTATCTGAGCAATTTTCTTGGATTTTCTTGAAAATGAAGCAATTACCCATTTCTTTGTTTATTTATTTTGTCATTTTCTATTTGCTAAAGAATGTAGTTTCTTTCAATAGATATTAATTATAGTTGGAACAGATAGTAATCTCCGACAATCCTGAACATTTTCCCTATACTGTTCTCGTGCTCTTGTAGCGTTATTATCATTCTTGAAATAAAGCTCCACCATCTTCAACCTTTCAACAATCGAATAGTTCATTTTCTAAAATATTGGCGGTAAATGAATTATTGATCCTTGTTAATAATTCAGACTACAAACATCAATGACATGACATTAAAAATAAGTAGACCTTTATCTCCAGATAGCAGCAAGTCAATAAATAGTAAGCAATTATATCGCAAAAAATCATAGTATCTTGTAATTCTAAAACCTGCAATATTTCAAAATCTATTCAGTTTTGAAACATATCATATTACACAAAAATCTCCGGAATTTAACAGAAAATTCAAAATCATTGAAAAGTATGGTATATATTAGGTACAATAAAAAAGCAAAGTTGGCATGATTGTGCCCTGCTCTCTTGAAACACTATGTATACATTAAAACAAAAGCATATCTAGAAGCAGATGAAATCAACCAACTTTTGTTTGTTCATAAATAATATAGATATTTCAATTTAACGAGAAAACTGGATTAAGGTATACGACCCAGTACCCGTCATCTTATGTGTGTTCTTTTTTTTTAAACATAATAAAGACTATTCGAATCTTTTAAAATCGTTAAAATGACTATTATTACTTTCTTCCGTTTTTTGAGAATTATAAAAATATCCAAATGTCAACTTTTTTGATTATGAAATCACGGCACATATAACAACCAGCAATATCACATCTTCTTTTTTCGCATCTGCGCAAGTCCGCACGCAAGATATTCCTTGGTAGGAAATCCGTCAAACTGCCGCCAGCAGCGTCGTGTTTTTACGACTGGTTTATTTTATTGCTATTGGAGTTAAATCGAAACCATTGGCGTGTATTTGTCAAATAATTGACATTGTGAGAGACGAACGTTGTTTATGACATTGTGTAATGCAAAAAGCCATGGTGTTTAAGCAATAAGAACTTGTACAAACCAGAGATATTCTTCCAAGAAGAATTTCTTTAGATTTCCTACTCATACAACAAGGTATACATATATTTCATAACCCATTGATATTTGAAATTTTATATTACGGCTCTGGTAAAGGAAAATCATACTTATATATTTCAAATCCAGCCCTGACTTTTCCTACCCAACTGACATTAGCAAGGTCAAATTTAATTTTTCGCCTGACAGGTCGAGTAATATTGCTGGTTGTTATATATGCCGTGATGAAATACCCAATGGCTTTTATTCTAAATTCATGCACATTTCGGAGTATCCGTCATCGCTATAATCCAGAACCTGTCATTAAAATGATCCAGTATCCGTCTTGCCTTCAAATATTTATTAAAAACGAATACTTATCGTTGTTATTTTCGAAAACTGAAAAGGAATCCAAAACAAACAACACAACATTCCTAATATAAGGATCATATTATCTAAGATATTATGTTGAAATAACCCAAAGTTTGTTTAACTTAACCCTAGAAAAACTACTTTAACACTAAATGGTACGTATTTACTGATTTCATTCGTTCATTAGAGGAGCCAAACTATTAAACAATATTGATAAATGTACCAAAAAAATATATATTGGTTCAAAGTTCGTAAAGAAAAACTTATAAAAATAATAATATATCTTTTCAGGAAACTTATTAGTCCTAAAATGGCCTCTTTAATTTATTTGCACTTGTTCCAAAATTGCACATAAAATATCATTTATTTTATAAGTTAATATATCTTCCTTTTCAGGCCATTTCCAGTTTACACCAATAGGAGTCATACACTTAACTATAGAGTTGGTTTTGGTTTTTAAAACGACTAAACCTGGAAACAGTTTTCCCTCGTATTTAACTACAACATCTTTTTGTACTATTGGATTTTCTTTTAGTTTGTTAGTATGTTCATCATTTTTCAATTTAGAGTCCTTTATCTTAGCATCCTTCTACTCTTTTTGTTTGAGTTTTTCAATGTTGTAAATTTTTCTGTTTTCTTATCCTTGAATTTCTTTGAGTTCTTTTGTTTTCCTTTTTTTGATGATATTCTTGCCAATATGATGAAGTTACGACTGTTGGTACTTTTTCGTTAGGTTTTCTTTTTGCAGTTATTTTGTAATTTTGTATATACTTATGTCTTTGGTTCATTAGAAGAACTAAAATTATTAATCAATATTGATAAATGTACCAAAAAAAATATTGGTTTAAAATACGTAAAGAAAACCTTATAAAAATAATGAAATATCCTTGTCATTCTGTTTCAGGAAAATTATTAACCCTAAAATGGCCTCTTGAATTTATTAGCACTGGTTCCAAAATTGCACATAAAACATCCTATATTTCATAATTTAATATATCTTCCTTTTCAGGTCATTTCCAATTTACACCGATAGGAGTCATACACTTAACTCTACAGTTGGTTTTGGTTTTTTTAACGACTAAACCTGAAAACAATTTTCTGTCATATTTAACTACAACACAATTCTTGTCATCTTTTTGCACTATTGGTTTTTCCTTAAGTTTGTTAGTATGTTCATCATTTATTCATTTAAAGTCCTTTTTCGTAGCATCCTTTTCCTCTTTTTGTTTGAGTTTTTCAATGTTGTTGAATTTTTTTAGGTTCTTTTGTTTTCATTTTTATGATGATATTCTTGCCAATCTGATGAAGTTACGACTATTGGTACGTTTTCTTTAGGTTTTCATTTTGCAGTTTTTTTATAATTTTGTGTATATTTTTTTCTTTGGTTCATTGGAGGAACTAAAATTACTAAACAATACTGATAAATCTACCAAAAAAAATATTGGTTCAAAGTTCGAAAAGAAGAACTTATAAAAATAATAAAATATCTATGGCATCTATTTCAGGAAATTTATTAATCCTAAAATGGCCTTTTTTATTTATTTGCACTGGTTCCAAAATTTCACATAAAACATATATCATTCATATCATATCAACATATTATCTTCCTTTGTAGGCCATTTCCAGTTTACACCCATAGGAGTCATACACTTAACTGTAGAGTTGGTTTTGGTTTTTTAACGACTAAACCTAGAAACAATTTCACGTCGTATTTAACTACAACATAATTCTTGTCATCTTTTTGTACTATTGGTTTTTCTTTTAGTTTGTTAGTATGTTCATTATTTTTTAATTTAGAGTCCTTTTTCTTAGCATCATCCTGCCGTCTTATTTGAGTTTTTCAATTTTGTCAATTTTTCTGTTTTTTTTTTCCTTGAATTTGAGTTTTTGGTTTTCCCTTTTCTGATGATATTCTTGCCAATCTGATGAAGTTACGACTGTTGCTACTTTTTCTTTGGGTTTTCTTCTTGCAGTTTTTTTTTGGAATTTTATATAAAAAAGCTATAAAAATGGTTTGTCCCAGTATCCGTCACCTCTATGACCCAGAACTCGTCACCGTACTTTAATAATGATTTCCTAAAAACTGAACCAACAATGCTTATAACTTTTTCTAGACATAAGATGCAGCATAATCTTATAATTCTAGTTCAACATTTTGTTTTGCAAAGCTTAATATTTCTGTAGAAAAAACTAAATTTAAAAATGCTGCTTTGACTCAAAATCTGTCACCATTGACGAGTACTAGCTCAGATAGAAATTTAAGGACCCAGTTATATATTTTTTTTGATAGAAAAATATTTATGTTTTAAGCATTTTACTTTAACCTAAATATGGTAATTCATATCTGATGTCAAAGACAATAATGCTACGAGTATTTTCTTTGCTTTTACGTAATAACAATAAAATGTAATATATGCAAATCACTTACGTTAGAATAAAACACACCATACTCCGACTATTGATAGACCACAACTAAACATGATCTAGAGTTTAGCGCTAGCGGCGGACCACCGACCCACCCTTCCTCCCTTACGTTGACTTCAAGGTTATTATGTATCGAATGCAGTGGAATGTATTGCCTGAAATACATGCCAGTTGCTGTATATCCACTATACTGTTAAATATATCCTGGTTTTTAGATAGATTATCCAAAATATATCGTAGAAAGTGCTGACAAAGTATACAACAAGTAATATTTCACTTTTCGCATGGCCCTCCGCTTACTTCGCTCGCTACGAGTGCTCAAGAAAAGGAAACGAACCAAGTGCTAACCAAAACTAACCCAAGACATACCCAAAATCAAGAAAAAACTATTTAGAAATATAGCCTTAAAAAAATAAATAAAACCGACGGGGTTTGAACCCGGGTCGCCGAAGTAAAGACCAACCATGCAGACACCTAGACCATCTGCAGACTTACAAACAACCGGTTGCATCACGAAGACATGGAAACGTAAGAGTGGGTCGGTGGTCTGCCGCTAGCGCTAGAGTTTAATATTTTTCTGCAGGTGTAATGTGTAACACATTTACGGATAGCCGCGGGTATGGCAACCAATAGCCCCAGTTTACCGACTATTTACATGAATTGCTGTCAAATGCTCTTGTGGTTCAGTGGTTAGATGCTAGGTCTGTGATACGGCGGCCCGGGCTTGATTCCCGTCGATATTTTCTTATTTTTTTTTTGAGGTCATGTTTGTAAAAAAAAATCTTTATTTTTAAAATGCCTTGGGTTAGTTTTGGTTGGTTGCGAAGCGAGCAGAGAGCCATGCGTGAAGTGAAATATTAGACATATCAAAATAGTAAACAAATCCTTTAAATAGTACACAAACCAAGTAATTGCGTTATTCGTCAGGCTCATTAGTTGCAGTACTGCGGCTAGCTACAAATGTGTAACACTGACGTCAGACTCTGGGAATATAATTTCGTGGTTGCCAAGTGTTTAAGGAAATCACCAAACGTCTTGGTTTTGTGCTTTTGAGTTACAAATTCTTAAAAATGGAATAAAAAAAATGGAACTGACGGGTACTTGGTTACTTACCTTACCATGTTATTGACAAAGGATTAAGTGCCACGAAGCATAAGAAGTTAGCTCGCGTGGTCGCTATAATTTCGTACACCTTAATGCGCAATAGAGGAAGCTCAGAGACCTTCGAAGAAATATATCAATTTGAATAAATTAAGATTTTTTTAGATTATGTTCCCATTTATTTTCAGCAACTGGGAACCGACGTGTACAAGTACCAAAGTATGCTAGACTACCAAGTCAATCAGTTCGTGGCTAGTGATGGAACCAAACCATTTGGTTTGGCACCCGACGACCAAAGAGCCATAGTTCAATGGAAACCGCTCGATTAGATGATGGCTGAAGAGAACTTTAATCAAAAACATGTTTCGCCATTCTGAATTGTCGTAAGAACAACCAAAAATAATTATTCGAATTTTAATTTTATCCAGATATTTTTTATCTTTAGATTACTAAAGAAAACACAATTTATCTGTAAATTAGTTTATTTAATTTTGTAATATTTGTATATAATTTCTTATATGAATTCTCTAAATGTTTTTATTTATTTTATAATTTATAGTCATCGTTTTTTTGAAATCGCTATGACGAATCATCTCTTCGTGACGATTTGACGAATGTATTAATGCAATTTTTTATTTCCAAGACAACCGTGAAGATTGAAGTGCTTATTATTGAAAGCAAGTTAATTTGTATCAAAATGTTTTATAGCCTAGCAATAAATTATATTTTTAGAAGAATAATAATAGGTATCGACGATGTAATTATAGTTACTTTAGATGTAGAAGTTAACAAACTATTCCTAAAATATGGGATAATGTCCTCAACCATAATATAAAAATAATGCATGACGCCAATGGAATTATTTAGGTGTGCTTGCTCTATTTTAGAATAATTATTCAGGTCCTCTAGTATTCAAAATTATTTCCTAAATTCCTATCTTAGTTGCCACAGTAACTATGCTATGAATGAAGTTAGTTGCTTTTATTTACAAGAAAGACTACGCTAGACTAGGCTATTCCTTTTCCATAAATGAGTTGTTTTTGTTAATATTGTATTGTTCTTCTTAATCCTTCTGGTATAATAAATGAACTTACCAAATTGTTCCCCAATATTCTTGCTTCAATATAGATTGATGGAAATTGTCGCTGATATCTCGCTGCAATTATAGCATGGGGATTTTCATCTGTAGATTGTGCGCATTAATTAAGCGATTTTGTATATTCTGAATTGGTTCGCGAAATCTTGAAGAGAATACAAATCTTCTTGCTTGAAGGTATCTATCAAAAAATCGTATGTAAATCTTAATTAATCGCTAATTATCATTTTATTCCAGATGCAAATAATTGGAGGAGTCAGTTTTTTTACAATAAAGTGTATTTTATGTCAAACCTTTCTACTAAAAGTAATGTCTACTATTATTCAGTTACGCCTGTAGTTGAAGCCTAGGTGCTTTGCAATGAGTTCATTAGCTTGCAGATTCGAAGAAACATTTTGATAATGTCCTTTATTTGCTTCTATAGATGTTCATTAAACAATGTCATGCTAGAGTTCTCCAAATAATAGGCAAATTATTTACAATGGGGAGATCAACATGTTTTCCCAAATAGCTCCACTCATTTACTACCTAATTTCATTAAACTGCTCTTAACACCAGTTAATGAAATTCCTTTTAGAGCAGACTGAGAGTTGCCGGCTTTATTTTCAGATGCCAGTTGCTGCTGCAATTAGTGTAAAGCTAATTGGATTTGCATTCATACTTTTCTTATTGCTGGCATTATCCGAGCAGGCTGCATGAATATCTGTATTGTAAACTTCTTTCACAGTAAATACAAAACCTATTTCTCGTCTGTTTATTTTTCTGGTAAAATAAATGACTAGAAACGACGTTCTGCTACTTGATGAATGCGTCTAGCCCTCAACCAATTATACATGAACTTGGAGGAATGGGGAAAAATCTTGATAATGCTTTTTCTATTTAACAAAGGCACAGTTAAGTTATTCTCTTGGCCATGTGCAATCTTCTATGGAGGCCTCTTGATCATCCTGTATGTTTTAATTTTTCGCAAATTCTTATTTTAAATAGGGCAATTTCTTTGATAACTTACAGTTTTGATGGTGAACATTAGGTCTATGGAATTATTTGTCTTGTAAGGAAATTTTGACGTCAATAATTGACCCATACATAAGATTATGAGTCCCGAATATAAGTAAACACTAGTTTCTCGCGTTGGTCTGATGTGAACGTTCCAACTTAAAAAAATACTTATCATGTTGTGTTTGTAATACAGTTAAGATTGAAATAAAATATTATGTACTCGCATTTATACATTTTTCAGGAATATTCTGAGCTTTTTATAAACAATTTTGTACTCGCATACAGAATACTAATTTTATGATATATTATATTATATATCATCTGTTCGGATTAAGTGGCCGTTTAATAAAGATATTTTTCAAATTTTTTATCAAAATCATTTAGGTCACGTTTACAGGGTATCTCAGGATTCGTGGGCAACCTCTCGGATCCTTATAGATGAAGTGAAAATAACATCATAAGTTCATATGGGCCACTTAAATGTTGCCGCTGGAAGTCGGTGTTCCTTGAACACCGTTTAACGTACGTGACGTAATTTAGTAATGTTTTAAAGTGGTGAAACTAGTTGGTACTGGTTAAAACGATACCTTTTAAACACATTTGACTTGTTTAGTTTGCCAGGGACGGAGTTGGATTAACACAACAATGCTCATTTTTCTTACACCTTGTATGATAAGGCATATCAATAATATCTTTAGACAGCTTGGACCTCAGACTATAAAAAAGGTGCTTCTGTTCGATATCGCTAGAACGAACCCTTTTCTAGAAATCCCCATTTTTTACGAAATGATAACTTTCAATTTCAATATTGTATTAATAAATCGCATAGAGATTAAACTAAAAAATGTTTTTATTTAATAAAATCACATGGCTTAACACACTTCCGGCCTCATGGAAGATGGCTGCAGCCTCCACAAAACTCCATCATTGTTTCTTATTTGTTGGCAGTGAAAAGTGATTATTTTCAGTAGCTTTTCCCTAGGCTGTTCTGGAATTGAATAAACTTAGATTCTGAGATATCCCCAAAAATCAAAATCTAAGGTTTCAAATCGGGGGATCCTGGAGGCCACACGACCTATCCCAAAACACAGCCAGCATGAGAGGGAGCACCATCATGCATGAACCACAAGTCCATTCTATCTTTATTGGAACATCCTCCAGAAAGTTTTGTGAGGAATTTTCAAGCAATTCTAAATAAAGAGCGCCGTTTAATCATTCTGGTATAATAAATGAACCTGTCAAATGGCTTCCTAATATTTATGCAAAATGGTTCCGATAAAATTTTGGCTACCCCTATTTTCTTTCTAATAACCAGGTCGCGAATTTTCTAGTTGCAGGAAAATTATCCAATCCAAGAGCATGTGTACTTTTTGAAAATGAATGAGATGCAGTAATTATTGTTCTTGAATAATTCTTAACATGGTAGATTCAGAAACCCTAACTCAGCTACAAGATCCCTGATATTAATCGAAGAATCGTCATATGGGGAACTTTAAGCATTTTTCCTATTGTGAAGTGTGCATGCGGTTCTTTAGACGCCAGCGTTAGTACTATCTCTTACAAAGTTGCCTGCAAATAGTGCATTTCATAGAAAGTTCTTTTGGTTTCGGAGTCAGTTATTCACAAGGAATGCGATAAAATATCAATTTAGAAGGGTTATTCTCAATAATAATAATAATAATAATATTAATAATAATAATAATAATATTAATAATAATAATAATATTAATAAAAGAACAATTCTTACCAGATGCCAGTGGACGTTGATTAATCTTCTCAAAAGCTTTCGATCTGGAAGTATACGATTAGAAAACTAAAGCGTTGCGTCTGGCAAGTTCGTAAATCAGGTGCCTATGCATATACATATACTCATTAAATTTATATTCCATTTTAAAATAATTAGTCAGATTTTAAACTTCCGTATTTCAAACTTATATTAAGAGAAATTATGTTTATACCTGACAACTAACATCAAAATCGCACCTATCTAAAGGTATATATTATTGTTGTACCTTAATCATGCAGGGTGTAAAAAAATTAACATTATTGTGTTAAAGCTAGTCCGCCCCTGGCGAACTAAATAAGCCAAATGTGTTTCAAAGGTATCATTTTAAGCAGTCATTATTCAAGAAGATCCGATTTCTAGCGGCGTTATTTAGGGGGTGCATATCCGTAAGAAAAATGTATATGCACTTATGATATTTTCACTTCATTTATATGAATCCGAGAGATTGCTCACGAATTCTGGAACACTCTGTACAGTTACATAGAAACTTTCAGGCACAATATTGGTAGTTTATTAGATTTTAATTAGATGGGTAGAAACGTACACGCACATATTTTAGGGTAGTTTTTATTAACGTATTAACGTTGATTACCTTTACTGTATTTATTTGTGTTTATATAGACGCTATTTTATTTAGATTATAATATGTTTGAACTTTTATGTATTTCTCAAGCCTATAAAAGACATATAGAATAAGAGGTAGAACGTATTTCTTTTTGTATAAATATTATTATTTACAGTGTTTACCCATAATGTAATAAAGCAATACAGCTGTATACTCTACGTGACTTTCTCTCCATTTTCCTTATTGCATGCCTTTCAATACGATTTTCTATAGCCAAAAAACAAATTAAAAATATTTATCGTGCCGCCTATATCGACAGATGAAAATATCCCATGAAAACGAACAAACTAATTTTTTTTTCAATACATTGGTTTAATAGGTATTTGAAAATCGAACATTTAAGAGAATTAATACATTTAGATACAAAGAAAATTAACGAAGAAATTTCCTCAGCTAGCAGCTTAATTGAAAAAAGTGATCACATCCTAAGTTGTATTTTTACTTGAAACCTTATAATGAAAACTATTTTTTATTATTATTTTTGAGTTATTGTGCGTTTATAAAGGAGGAGTAAAAAAATCTGATTATTTTTAAAAATAAGGCACAATTTGATATAAAATTGTAACAATTATCGTAAATTTAAATTACCGGGGATATCTGAACCTTTCATAGGATACCGTTTATTTCTCATTACTCTCGGCTGTACTCGACAATCTGCAGAGCTTAAGCGTTTGTTTACTATTTTATAATGTCTAATATATCACTTAACGCATGGCCTTCCGCTCGCTTCGCTCGTATGGCCTTCCGCTTGCTTCGCTCGTTACCGGGTGCAACCAACCAAAACTCACCAATGGTAACCCAAGGCATTCCCAAAATGAAGAAAAACTTATTAAAATGGTGCCCAGTGGAAAATGGTGCCTATTCATATATAACTATGTTGGGGTTTGGAACCTTTGGCAACATGCACTAAAACTGAGCTTTATCCACAATACCGAAACAGAATTTTTGCACTCGACGCGCGTTTCGCTAACCATGTTAGCATCATCAGGAGCTGATTAAGACTACGAGTCTTAATCAGCTCCTGATGATGCTAACATGGTTAGCGAAACGCGC
>MU182032.1:84128-102435 GCA_016904865.1 Pissodes strobi
TCAAATTTCGAAATAATATTATTTCGTGCTTCTAGATTCATAGTGATATATTTTTATGTTAAAAACAGGTTTAGTTTCTATTACATTATTAAAACAATCCTAGATTTCCTTCATTTATGTCTCCAATTCCTAATAAGAATAAAAAGTAAAAAAATTAAATGAGCACAAAAATCTTAATTTTAAAATTCTTGACAAAATGGCGAAGGAAAACTAAATTGTAAAGGAAAGTGTTCAAAATTTGCCAGGGGGAAATTCTGAGGTAGTTAAGATACCGTATGTCGGAAGGATTGAAGAAATAACGAATAATAACCTGTTTTGCTTCTTCTTCTCGAACTACTGGAGCAAACTGAACGAAAATTGAAGTGAGTCCCGCGAAATTACGATTTTTGAGAAGGTATAAGTTTTGGAGTGTCCTAACTTGCAATAAAAGAAATCATTGACATTTGCTCTAAAAGGCTACTAATTTGTCTTTATTAAACACATGCTGACATTTTCTTTCAGACATACCGTGATCTGAAGGATATTCCCGATTTACACTCGTAGATACCTGTATTCCTCAAATTTCGAAATAATAGCATTACGTGCTTCTAGATTCATAGTGATATATTTGTATGTTAAAAACACGTTTAGTTTCTATTATATTAATAAAACAATCCTAGATTTCCTTCATTTATGTCTCCAATTCCTAATAAGAATAAAAAGTAAACAAATTAAATGAGGACAAAAGTCTTAATTTTAAAATTCTTAACAAAATGGAGAAGGAAAATTAAATTATAAAGGATTGAGTTCAAAATTTGCCAGGGGGAAATTCTGAGGTAGTTAAGATACCGTATGACGGAAGGATTCAAGAAGTAACGAATAATAACCTGTTTTGCTTCTTCTTCTCGAACTACTGGAGCAAACTGATCGAAAATTGAAGTTAGTCCCGCGAAATTCAGATTTTTGAGAAGCTATAAGTTTTGGAGTGTCCTAACTTGCAATAAAATAAGTCGTTGGTATTTGCTCTAAAAGGCTAATTTGTCTTTATTAAACTTATGCTGACATTATTTTTCAGACATACCGTGACCTGAAGGATATTCCCGATGTACACTCGTTGATACCTGTATTCCTCAAATTTCGAAATCATATTATTTCGTGCTTCTAGATTCATAGTGATATATTTTTATGTTAAAAACACGTTTAGTTTCTATTATATTATTAAAACAATCCTAGATTTCCTTCATTTATGTCTCCAATTCCTAATAAGAATAAAAAGTAAAAAAAATAAATGAGTACAAAAATCTTAATTTTAAAATTCTTGACAAAATGGCGAAGGAATATTAAATTATAAAGGATTGTGTTCAAAATTCGCCAGGGGGAAATTCTGAGGTAGTTAAGATACCGTATGACGGAAGCATTCAAGAAATAACGAATAATAACCTGTTTTGCTTCTTCTTCTCGAACTACTGGAGCAACCTGATCGAAAATTAAAGTGAGTCCCGCGAAATTACGATTTTTGAGAAGCTATAAGTTTGGAGTGTCCTAACTTGCAATAAAAGATATGGCTGACATTTGCTCTAAAAGGCTAATTTGTCTTTATTAAACTTAGGCTGACATTTTTTTTCAGACATACAATGACCTGAAGGATATTTCCGATGTACACTCGTAGATACCTGTATTCCTCAAATTTCGAAATAATATTGTTTCGTGCTTCTAGATTCATAGTGATATATTTTTATGTTAAAAACACGTTTAAATTTTAGTATATTATAAAAACAATCCTAGCTTTCTTTCATTTATTCAACTTCTAATAAGAGTAAAAAGTAAAAAAATTAAATGGGGACAAAAACCTTAATTTTCAATTTCTTGCCAAATTGGCGGAGGAAAATTAAATCATAAAGGATTGTGTTCAAAATTCGCCAGGGGGAAATTCTGAGGTAGTTTAGATACCGTATGATAGGAGGATTCAAGAAATAATGAACAATAACCTGTTTTGCCTCTTCTTCTCGAACTACTGGAGCAAACTAATCGAAAATTGAAGTGAGTCCCGTGAAATTACGATTTTTGAGAAGCTATAAGTTTTGGAGTGTCCTAACTTGCAATAAAGGAAATCGTTGACATTTGCTCTAAAAGGCCCTAAAGACCTGAAGGATATTGCCGATGTAAACTCGTAGATACCTGTATTCCTCAAATTTCGAAATAACATTATTCCGTGCTTCTAGATTCATAGTGATATATTTTTATGTTTAAAACACGTTTAGTTTCTAGTATATTATTAAAACAATCCTAGATTTCTTTCATTTATGTCTCGAATTCCTAATAAGAATAAAAAGTAAATAAAATTAAATGAGGACAAAAATCTTAATTTTAAAATTCTTGACAAAATGGCGAGGGAAAATAAAATTATAAAGGATTGTGCTCAAAATTCGACGGGGGAAAATTCTGAGGTAGTTAAGATACCGTATGATGGGAGGATTCAAGAAAAAATGAATATTAACCTGTTTTGCTTCTTCTTCTCGAACTACTGGATCGAACTGATCGAAAATTGAACTAAGTCCCGCGAAATTACGATTTTTGAGAAGTAATAAGTTTTGGAGTGTCCTAACTTGCAATAAAAGAAATGGTTGACATTTGCTCTAAAAGGCTAATTTGTCTTTATTAAACTTATGCTGCTATTTTTTTTCAGACATACCGTGACCTGAAGGATATTTCCGATGTACACTCGTAGATACCTGTATTCCTCAAATTTCGAAATAATATTATTTCGTGCTTCTAGATTCATAGAGATATATTTTTATGTTAAAAACACGTTTAGTTTCTAGTATTTTATTAAAACAATCCTAGATTTCTTTCATTTATGTCTCCAATTCCTAAAATGAATAAAAAGTAAAAAAAATTAAATGAGGACTTAATTTTAAAATTCTTGACAAAATGGCGGAGGAAAATTAAATTTTAAAGGATTGTGCTCAAAATTGGCCGGGGGGAAATTTTGAGGTAGGTAGTTAAGATACCGTATGATAGGAGGATTCAAGAAATAATGAATAATAACCTGTTTTGTTTCTTCTTCTCGAACTAGTGGAGCAAACTGATCGAAAATTGAAGTTAGTTCCGCGAAATTACGATTTTTGAGAAGCTATAAGTTTTGGAGTGGCCTAACTTGCAATAAAAGAAATCGTTGACATTTGCCGTAAAAGGCTAATTTGTCTTTATTAAACTTATGCTGACATTTTTTTTTCAGACACATTGAAGGATATTCCCGATGTACACTCATAGATACCAGTATTCCTCAAATTTCGAAATAATATTATTTCGTTCTTCTAGATTCATAGTGATATATTTTTATGTTAAAAACACTTTTAATTTTTAGTATATTATAAAAACAAAGTGAACGAAATAACTATTTTCCGCATAAGAACACGCTGTTAGAAAGGTGCATAGAATTGTAATTAACATAGTCAAATTCGTAATAGCACTTCTTCATGCCTTTTGAAAGTTGAAGTAATAGCACTTTAAGCATTTAGCATTAGTTCTTATTGCTCTGGATCTATAACCAATGCAGATTAACTAACCCAAATCTAACACTAAAAATTAATTATTAATAACTAAACATTTTAAATGATGCCAGATTTTATTAAAGTTCCGCAGATGAAACTTAATCGCATCTTATTTTTTTTGGTACAAAAACCAAACAGCTTTTTATGGGCATACGAATTTTCAAACATTTTGTTATTTCATTAAGCTAACATTGCACTTTTAAGGAATCTATATAATTATAGTAAATACTGTTATCAGAATTTTTCGTTCGATCAGAGGTCATCAAATTTGGCATATCTGGGGCACTATATAATTTCAGATCATGAACGACCAACAGTCCTGATTACAAAATACTGTTTTTCAATTCGCTTCTAGATAATTAATTCCTTTTTTATGTTTATGTTGCCGAGTACCTATAAGTAATAATATTTTTATTTCATTCGCAGATTTCTACAGCTTTTCAAATTTTTAAATGTTTGCCTTAATTCTCCTGACGAGATAGATTCTCCCTAGAGTAAAATCCTAGGATCTGGTAACAATTACTGCCCATGACATCCAAACCTGAATGCCCGAATAACAGTGACAACTTGTGCTTTTGCCAATTAAGGAAAGCTAAGAGCATCTTACGTGGGTTTTCATGTTCTTAAACAACGAAGTCTTCATATAATCAAGATATGTAGATTATAGGTGACTGAGATACCAAGATTTTTTTATAACAGTGGCACACACACTAAAGGGAGATCCTATGGCGCTCGACGAGCGAAGTATGAGCGAAGATGTTGATTGACAAGGTTCTGATGGCATCATACATCATGTTTACCTGGAAATATGGTTATTCAGTAAATAAATCCATCGTAGAAATTCTTAAGACATACAGACACAACATATGTGTGTGGGAAATCTGAGTTAATATAGGTTACTTAGTCAAAATCCATTTTTTTATGTCTTATTAATGAGACTGAACTGAACTCTTACCGTCTAATTCAATTCTGCTCATTTAGAATCTGCTTGGTGGTTTAAAAGTTATTTGATGCCAGTTCATAAAATATCGTTTATGTCCTTAATATGAATTTTCCCTACCATATATCGATTTGTATATTCACAAAAAGTTAGCCTAAATCACTGAAAACTCTCATCTATATAATGTTTTAAGGCATCTATTATTTTTGTAAAGATGCAATTAACCAAAACACCAAAAGCAATTTTTGGGGAATTGTAAGGTTTTTATTTACCACTCTCCACTGAATCTATGTATAACTATGATACAATTGAATAGAAAAAGCAGTGAAAACCATGTGTTATTTTTCCATGTCTACATTCTACGTGTCACTCAGATTGATAAATATCCAGTGGACAAAGCGTTGACAAAACACCCTTATACAATGTTTCAGTATAACAGTGCACTTTTCTTTATTATCTTCTTAGATTGGGAAATTTATGTAGATTGAATTGGATGTGGGGCATCAAAAATTGCCCTTTTTCAGATAAGAAATACACCAAAAGACATTGATGAATGTACACTTAAATTATACATTCACTGGAGGAAACAAAATGTGTGTGCAGAATACAGAGATGTATTATGTATATTCGTATGTGCTATGGTAACAAAATATATAAAAGATCAAAAATATCGACAAACAAGACTGATTTGGGATGCTGAATAAGCTTCCCAGAGTAATATATTAAATGATCGTATTCGATCATAGTTTAAATATTAATATTCGTCGTCACCGTTGGTTAGAGGAAGGCGTCCAATTTAGGAAAGTTATTGTTTTTGACAATCGCATCCAGTCATATGCTTTGGTAATTTTAATAGGGCATTTTGATTTCTGTTCTGATGTCCTAGGTCGTTAATAGCAACATGCCGAGAATCAATGGCAACTTTAACGCAAAATTTGGTTCAACAATGAAATATTAAATAGAGTCTAACCAGTTTAGAAAACTTAATGCCAAATCGACTACATTCTTATTAGGAAGCGCTGGAGCTCAGACTTCGCCTGCCAATCAAAACTTGCCAAATTTAATGACTCGTCAGTTTTTCAGAGATAGATCTATAGAAAGAGCTTTGATTTAGTACCTACTAAAAAGTAGGACTGAGTACCCAAGAACAATATCGAGAATTGCATTAATTAGTAGATACACGAAAAAATGCAGACATCTATAATATTACGTAGGAAGGTAGCGATTTTTTATTTAGGGAATAATAAAAATTAGCTATTGCCAAGATGCCTACAAAAAACAAGTCATATCCGAAGCCCTGTCGAAAATTTTTGAATAGGAAGTTTATGTTTTGTGAAGCAAGGTGCATACATATAGATGCTGCAATTTTTATTGATGCGATTTGATGAGAAATCTCATGCTTTATGATGGAAACGCTAGTCAACCCGGCATTGCATATGTGGGGTTTGGGAAGCCTCAGCTGCTAGCTTCTCAATATGTCGCCACCATCAAATTCAAGGGCTTGCGGCAGTACACCATAAACTTGAGTGAAGTTAGAAGCGACTGAAACACTCTGATGTGTGTTAAACTCCATAGACGTACTGGCGTTTGGGATTTAGCCATTATAGGGAAGTTACTATTTCGATGAGGAAAATTAATTGTTAAAATTTTGTAGCTAAAACATTATGTTGTACGAAAAGAAACAGAAAACGCTCGAAGCTCTATGTTCTGAAAGTGATGTCTACGCCATCGAATCGGAAAGAGAGGACGATATTGATTATATCCATATCTCTAAAACCGAGCACAATACCGACTAAAACCGAGCACAATACCGACTAAAACCGAGCACAATACCGACTCGGAGCTCGGAGCAGGATATCACAATAGAAGATGAAGTTTATGACGAATACTCAAACAGGGAGACATCAAAAACATAACTTCAGAATGAGACGGAAAATGACGGGCCTCCAAGAAATAAAGAAAAGTATTTCCAAAAAATGGATCAAGTTCGCTTCAAATCAATGCTTTCGAACAAGGCAGGGTGAAAGCAACCAATGATAGTGAAATTAAAACGTTTATCGATATTATTTAATTAGCAGGTATGTTCCGTTCTAATCCTCAGAACTTGAGAGATTTGTAGTGTCAATATATTCCGTAATACCATGTCTGTAAATCGTGTTCAATTCTTAATAGTCTCTTTGGATCGATAACATTGAGCATCGTAAATATAGAGAAGCGATTGGCAAATTAGCTCCTGTTCGTGGAGTTTCTTGAAAACTGTAAGCAGGCCTAAACTTCTTCACAATATGTGACGATAGATGAGAAGTTGGAGTCTTTTTGTGGAAGATGGGCCTTCAAACAGTACACTCTCAACAAACCTGCAAAGTAAGTGCAAGCCTTAACTGCACGTACTCTTTACTCTTACTTTACTCAGAATAGAGTAAATTTTAGTGGATGAACTCTGCATCATATAACGGGTCCAGAAGTTTACGGACATGGCCTGAAAGAAAGAATAATCCGAGGGCACTAAGGAGTATTCGCCAAGAAATTAAACATTTTGGTCAAGATATCCTTGCAGTGCCAAGATTGCAAAACTCATGGGAAGATGCTATGTATGTCCAAGAAACCGAAATTAGAAGACAAAATATCGACAAAGAAGACTGATTTTGAATGCTGAATAGGCTTCGCAGAGCAATAGATAAAATGATAATTTTTGATCATCTATAGTTCAAATAAAATTCGTTGACACTGTTGGTTAGGGGAAGGCGTCCCATTTAGTAAGGCGAGTGGTTTTTACCAATCGCATCCAGTCATATGATCTGATAATTTTCATAGAGAATTTTGATTTCTGTTGTGAATAAATTACTTCAATTTAATGTTTATTCATTATTACTAATAGCAATTAGTTGAAGAGTGAATGCCCTAGATGTTTAACAGCAACATGCCGACAATCACTGGCAACTTTAATGCAAAATTTAGTTCAACAATGAAATATCAATATTGAAGACACGAGTCTCGGATGTATAGCATAGTTTCATTCAGTTCTGTAGCAAATTGAATCTAATTATAGCAGAAATCATGTTTACACTGCTCAGGTCACGACCAGTTTTGAAAAACTTAAGAGCAAAATCGACTACATTCTTATTAGGAAGCGCTGGAGTTCAGACGTCCACTGGCAATCAAACCTTCCAACTATTCGGAGATATGTACAACGAGCTTTGAATTCGTAATAAAAAGTAGAGGATTGAATGACTGTTCTAGACCTCTAACCAAAAACAATATCGAGAATTGCATTAATCGGTAGATACAAGGAGAAATGCAGAAATATACAATCTCACGTAAGAAGGCAGCGAATTTTTATTTAGTGAATGATAACGATCAGCTATTGCCAAGATGCCTATAAAACCAACCATATGTGGCGTTTGAGAAAGTCCAGCTGCCAAATATGGCTCTCAAAATAATCGAAACGTAGACTTATGCGCATTCTCGTCCGAATAGGTTCTCGAATATGTCGCCAACATCAGAAGCGTATAGATGCACCGAAAGGATTTCTATTGCGAGACTTCGCACATGCTCAGGTTTTGACATACGTTTGGCAAAAGACTTTTAGTTTTCGGACAATTGCTTTCAGTGCAGTGGTTAGACGCTTTGTTTGTGATGTGGCGGCCCGGGTTCGATTCCCGCCAGTCAGTGGCAAAAGATGTTTTTTATTTATTTTGATGTTATCTTTGTTTATTTTTTTTAACTTTGGGTTAGTTTTGGTTAGTTTTATTTGGTTGCTCCCGGAGCGAGAGAAGCGAGTGGAAAGCCATGCCTGAAGTGAAATAGTAGTCAACATTCCATAGAAATTAATCATATATATGATATACATGCGCGAGGCTTCGCAATAGAAATCCTTTTCGGTGTACCTAGACTCTTGTCCAACATGGAATTGTAGCGTTGCCGCAGTACACCATAGACAGTGAGTGAAGTTACAAGCGACTGAAATGTCCTGGGGTATGTCAAATCCCATCTACGTACTCGCGTCTGTGTGAACGAATCATAAACAAATATTAATTATGTATTTAAAAATGAAAGAGGTAGTTAAATATATTGCAAGATGAATCAAATGTTTCAAGATTAAAAACCAGCACTTACCCGTCAACACAAGATCAAAGATCTCGTATTCAAAATTCAAGACGTTGGACAAAATTATGTATGCCGATCTTTTATTGGCTAGTTAATATCATGTGATTAACACTATTAACCACGTAGCGCCAAGTAATAGAAATACTCTATATTAAATATAGTAACCTATAGTTAATTAAATTCATGAATTGTAGGTAGAAAATAGCGTACTGCGCTCCTAAAATCGCTAACTACATGAAATAAACCCATTCGTGAATAGATGTCACTGGCGACTTAATCGAAAATCATTCGCAATTGCATTGAAATTTTAGTGTAGCGGAATAAGCATATATTCCCTTACACTTTGTTACCAATTATTATTAGTTACAATTAAGTCATTTTGTTCTGCCATGATTGGTGGTTTTCGCTGTCTGCTACTCCGCTATACCAATAATTTTGTGCTATAGTTATTCGCAGTCAATTTATGCAACGAGTATCCAGTCCAACGTGGAATTGAAGCGTTGCCGCAGTACACCGTAGACAGTGAGTGAAGTTACAAGCGACTGAAATGTCCTGGGGTATGTCAAATCCTATCTACGTACTCGCGTTTGTGAATTTGTCATTACTGCCTATTATACACGGTGCGAGAAATCACGTGCGTGAAGGTCTCGAATAGGATTCGTATTCGAGCTCCAACTGTGTACACCTTTTACGCACGTGCTGAAATGCATCCACGTGCGTGTTCGAATCCTTTACAAACATGCTTATTAGTGGGCGTACTATCATGCGAGAAAGTTGTAGGTTTCCCAAATAAAATACCAGCTCTTTTTTAAAATGGCAAAGTGCTGAATAGTAGATGTCTCATTTTATTAATTTATATGAAACTCATTCTTGTTTGTGAAAAACAAACTCTCCGGAGTACAAAAATCATGACAAACGACAAACGTAACAATGCTTTGCAGAATATACTGGAAGAAATAAAATGTTTGCAGTGAATGATTGTAAAAATAAAATTAAAAATGGTTACTCCCATTATTGTCAAAAGCTGAAACAAATTTAAAGATGTATACAAGCCAGCATTGCCGTGGTTCGAGATAGAAATTAAGATAAAAGATAAAAACCAGATAAATTTACACATGTGAGATAAACCTCTCATAAATGGAAAACAGTGTCGGTACATCAGGATTGAGATTCGACAGGGTAAGTGCTAATAATTACATGCTTGATGTAACAAATAAACTGAAAATTTAATTAAATGAGCCTGAAAAGAAAAAATATTAAAACCATACTATGAGGGAAAATTCGGAGAAATTCTACTGAAAGTTCAATTTACTACCTTTGCAGGAATATATAGAATTTACTCTGAGAATTAACCCAAATAATACTGTCTAATTTGAATAAAAATACGTAAAAAATGTGCGTGACCACTGAAGTATAAAATAGTTACTTTCTCCCTAAATTTGCACTAAGCCCCTTTCAAATTACATGAACTTGATGATAATGAGAGACGCAAATATTCACCAATAAATCGGTATTATTACCCGAAAAAGGTCACGGCAATAAATAAAAAATTTTGAAGATGTAAGCTACAATATAACAATGCTAAATTCTTGCTTTAGTCAAATAAGACTATACGAATCATAAACAAATATTTATTATGTATTTAAAAATGAAAGGGTTAGTTAAATATATTGCAAGATGAATTAAATGTTTCAAGATTAAAAACCAGCACTTACCCGTTAACGTCTCAACACAAGATTAAAGATCTCGTATTCAAAATTCAAGACGTTGGACAAAATTATGTATGCCGATGTTTTATTGGCTAGTTAATAATATGTGATTAACACTATTAACTACGTGGCGCCAAGTAATAGAAATACTCTATATTAAATATAGTAGCCTATAGTAAATTAAATTCATGAATTGTAGGTATAAAATAATCGCTAACTACACGAAATAAACCCATTCGTGAATAGATGTCACTGGCGACTTAAATATTAAATATCGAAAATCATTCGCAATTGAATTGAAATTTTAGTGTAGCGGAATAAGAATATATTCCGTTACACTTTGTTACCAATTATTATTAGTTACAATTAAATCATTTTGTTCTGCCATGATACCGATAATGGCAGTATCTATCTCGTAATTTTGAAGCATCTCGTGTAGGAATATTGGAACACCTATCTGCATGCAAGTTTCTTAAACCATGTGGCATCTCTTCCATGTACCAGGAGCATTATTTGTACCCGACTGGTGGTTTTCGCTGTCTGCTATTCCACTATGCGGTGGTTATGAAAATACGCTTGGCGGTACTTTCCACCTTTGTATGTAGTAAATTTTAAGTGTTGATGCATACAATAAATACTATTTTATTTTATTTTATTTTTTTATACCAGTAATTTTGTGCTTTAGGTTTTCGCAGCCAATTTATGCAACGAGCATCCAGGTAATATGACTTTCTTTACCTTGTGGTAAATTAATTTAGTTTTCAAACACCGAAAAATGGACTGCTAAAATCCCAAAGGGGTTTTCAACAATGCGTTTTGCTCTTGAAAGTCGATAGTTAAATATTCTTTCTGGAATACTTAAGTTCTATTTTTGTACGGCTGAGTTATTTGACTTATAAGAGGAAATGCATTATCAGCTACTATAATACTGTTTTCTGACATGTTTAGAGCCTCATTTGTTAATGCTATGTAAAGACTCGAATCTGTAAATATCCCTCCATCTGAGAAGCATCCCTTTGATCCTACATCAACATAAGTAAAGCAATAGTTATCCTCCACCAACGCCATTAATACCATACTATTTTTGCCTCTATAATTGTAATAAACCAAAGTCCAAAGCTCCAATGACAATTATTGGAAAGTTCCGGCGTCTTGCAAATCCACGTTAAATGCATCCCCAGGCTTCAAATGTAGAGGAAACCTGTAATTTCTTTTTCTGTTTTGTTGCAGACAACCACAAGGGAAATGACACATTCAGACTTGATGAGTCGATCGCTACACCTGTGACTGAATCCGAGAGTACTTAACGTGAGCCCCTTATCAAACATGATTCCGAGGTATTTTACTTTAGGATCAACCAGTAACGCCAGCGTTACCACGAAATCCAAGAAAAAAATGAACAACACGGGGCTAGATGATAGGGACTCCGCATATCTGCACTTCGCACTTGCAAAACTGGAAACGATTTCAGGCAACGCCGCTGTGCCATTAAAAAAAATCGACATTTGGAGAAACATGAATTTTGGGCACGCTCTACAATTTCAGCTTAAGGGGGTATATCAGTGAAACGAGATTCCGACGGCGTGCCTTTCTAGCAAAGGCAAGCTATTCTTCGTTCTCTGTCTAGGCACCGCCCACCGATTCGATTTAAGTTGTGCGAAAACAACACTGCATTTTACGCCACGTGACCACGTCGCAGTCACCGTTGGACCGTCGATAAGCACATTACGTGTGCTTCGAGACGGACAGCATCAGCAGTCAGGCAAAATATGACAAAATCTCTCGGGAGAACGGGAAGAGCTACTGTGTTGAAATTTTTGTGGTAGGTGCGCCTCATGGGGGGGGGGGGGCTACCCTTGACCATATGTGGGACCGGGGCTCTAATTTAAGGGGGGGTTTGGGAAAAACCACGTTGCACCCCCACCTCCCCGGAAACCCAAAAGAATGGGAAGAAATGGAAAAAAAGTAAAACATTGTTCGGAAACTTAATAAAAGTGTTATAAAACGAAGAAAAAAAAAAAGAAAAGTTAGAGACACGCGGTTTCAGGCGAAAGTATTCAGCTACGAGGTCGAGATGGCAAAAATGGGGAGAAAAAAATTCTGATAGAATTGAAAAAAAAACGTAAAAGATTGTTCCGAAAGTTAATAAAAGTATTATAAAACGAAATAAGAAAAAAGTATATAAAAAAGTTAGGCGAAAAAAATGCAGAGAGTTCAAGACGGGGATGGCAAAATGGAAAGAAAAGAAATGATGTATAAAAAAAGCAAAAAAAAAAAGTGTTGAAACGGGAGCAAAAGTTGGGGAAAAAAGCTTAAAAAATAATAAAAACTCAATTTCCAATATTTCTTTCAGAAGTTTCACTTTAGTTGTGTGTTTATAAAGCTGACACATATTTTTTTTTCATGATTTTACTTTTATAACTTAGATACGGATGCTTATAAAAACCAGTTCTCTTGAAATTTGTCAGTCATTTATAAGAAAGAAAAATAAGAAATTTGTAATGATAGGTTTTTAATATAATTATAAAAATTGTAGGCATTTCAAATAAGAAATGGTACCATCATGTCTTTACAAATAATCTAAAAATACCTACATATTATAATATAAATCCATATAAAAAATATTTAATTATCTCGATGGGGTTTCTAATTTTTAGACCTCTTGCAAATATAGGATCAACAATTTCTGGAAGAAGGCATTTAATGTATTAAATAACGTAAAAAGACATCGAAATTTGCAGAATTAATATACAAACCTATTTACAAAAAAAAATGCATAATAATATGTCGTAGGCTTCGAATGTAAGCATAATACGGAAGGGATAAAATTTTTTTATGGAGAATTGGGAAATCTTGGCTTACTCCCTATGTGTCATAGTTCGTTCATATATTATGGCTTGCGTAATAAATGATGAGAAAATGGAATCTATGTTTATAAAATATATAAAGCTATCTAAAAACAAAATATAAAACATACTCTTATATTTAAGCACATATAGATATAGAAGGTAGTTTGTGGATGTTCCTTTATTTTTCTCCTGTTGTAGTTACCCTCCGATTCGAGCTCCCCTGTGTCTGTCTATAAACTAAATGTCCTGCATTGGCTCCAGGATGAGAACCGAGTGTCCCTGACTAAAATCCCTTGTGACAATGTTCAATGTTGTATTTTTAGTTGTTTAGTTCGACAAAAAAAGCATTTTTTTTAAGTCATGGGCGGACACTTTCTTTTATCAATAATATTCGGTATGATACCCTCCGGGGCCCCACTAGACTGTATATATTTAATCTTATTAAGGCTAAATAAGCCCCTTATTATTACAGATAACACTACTAAATTTCAACAAAATCGTTAAAAGGATATTTAAGATGTTAATTAAAAAAACGATTTTTTTAAAGTTTGACATCCTGTATCTGGGAAACTATGCATTTTCGGACCCCGGTTCATATGAGAAAAATTTTATATTTTCTTATGTAGAATCTCTCCTGAAATTATTCTAACGGTATTTTCGGACACCCTGCATATCGTTGAATTCATCTTTTACTGGTTTATTTAGAAATATGTAAGAAAAAAGGGCATTCTTAGGGGTTCGCGAGACTACGGTCTCAGTCTCGGTCTCGAAAACGAAACCGAGACCGAGACCGAGACCTGGAAATAAGAATCGAGACCGAGACCGAGACTTACCTATCGAGACCGAGACCAAGACCGAGACCAAGGTACCGAGACTCTCGGTCTCGGTCTCGGTCTCGAAAAATATTTTTATTTGTTGAATTTTCAAAACTTATTTTTCTGAAAAAATTAAATTTTTTTGTATGTTATTGGCAATTTATGCCAACGGGTTCCAATCAACCAAAAAATTGAAAAATCGTGCAAATCCGTGTATAACGCTTGTTTATTTTAAATTGGGCTGTTTCTTTTTATGATTCTAGAAGAAAGGTTATACTATACTGTTATGTACATAATATGTAATTATGTAGATAACTTATTTTGAGCCATTTCCAAGCAATAAACAGCTATGAGTTTTCACATTTTTCCTAATATCTACAAGGTAATAAAACATCGCGTATCCATTAAAACAACTGGATATCTGCTTCTGGTACAACCGTGTCAGATTAGTATATTAAAAGATGGCCACCTTTGAACATATCCACTTATACTGTATATACCGTAATATACCTATACAGGGTGTGGTAGTGGCCGAAGCATTAGCCCTGTAGTTATTGGTAAAAAATACCTTAATTTTTTTCTATAAACATATATCAGGAAACGCCCCTTACGGACCTCTTAAAGGTGGGCCCCTAAAGATGTTTTTTTTCTAATTATTTCCAAAATTGTGTAAAATAGAGTTTTAAAATTTTGGAATTCCCCTAAGTACACTAAGTTTAATATTTAAAATTCGGAAATGGAATAAGAAAAATGCCTAACATTTTGGGAGTGAATATAAAAAATTAACGTCAACTTTTTTGTGGGCTATTTTCTTTACAAATTTTGAAAATTTTATTTTTTTTGGGTAAAAAAGCGCCTTTTATTTCGTATCATTAAGACGCAGGGATTTGAGAAAAACGGAATATAAATGTATTCCGACTGCCAAAAACGGGTGTAAATTGAATGCTATAGTTTTTCAAATTTTGAAAATCTGTCATATTTTTTTTCTGGAACAAGTGTTTCTACTATTTTATAATAATATGAAGTGTTGTAACGTCAAAAGGAATTTTTGGGGAATATCAAAAATTATAACCTTCATTTTACAGCCGTTTTTGGCAGTCAGTATACTTTAAAATCCGATTTTTTCAAAAACGCTGCGTCCTAGCGAAGCAAACTAAGAGGCATTTTTTTGCGGAAAAAAAATTCAAATTTTAAAAAAATATATAAAAAGTTAGCCCAAAAAAAAGTTAATTTTTAGATTCACCCCCTAAAATGTTCGCACCTGACTAAAATTTTTAAATTCAGAATATTAGAGTTAGTAGAATCCCAAAATTTTAAAACTCTATTTTACACCGTTTCGGAAATAATTAAAGAAAACCATATTCAGGGGCCCATTTTTAAGAGGCTCTAGCTCCCTTCCCGATATATATTTATAAGAAAAATGTTAGTTATTTTTGACCGATAAATACATGGTAGATGTTTCGTCCACTAATTTCCCGACACCCTGTATACCGTTAAATTTTTAAAGTTTTCAAAATAAATGTTTTCATATAATACAGAATGTTTGAAAATGACATCACTTTGTATGGCTACGCTATAACTGATAAGAAATGTAAAAAATAAGAAGAAAGAGCGTTGACTTTGACAATAAAATTGACATAAATCGGTACCTAGTTTTTATGTGCACAGGGTGTCCCAAATTCGAACCTCATCATTGGAATCTCGGAAACTAGAAGAGATACGAGGTTGGTTAAATGGAAGCAAAGTTGCGCAATTTGGTGCTGATCAAAATGCCACCTTACAAGTTTAAAAATTCCGAATACTCCGCAGAGTTTTGGAAAAAACCGAATGTTCGCGATTTGATTTTTATTTTTTATGACTGTATGACTGTATGACTGTATTTGAAAAATCTGTTTTCTGTCTCTCTCTAACACATGAGTTCTTATGAAAAATGCCATTAATATCAATTTTTCGAATAAGTGCGATACATCATTGATTCTGGGACCTTAGAAGCTCTTAAAGTCCGTAATAAAAAATCCAGGGCCTTATTTAAAAGAACAAAGTTGATGGCAGCTCAAAGACGAAACGTCGGTTTGAAAATCTGATAACATCATCTTGTAGAAAAGAAAAAGCAACAATGAGAATGTAAAATTTATTTTGCTATATCTATTCAAATATAGTCATAAAAAAATAAAAATGACTTCGCGAATATTCGTTTTTTTTTTCAAAAATCTTCGGAAGTGTTAGGAATTTTTAAACTTGTAAGGTGGCATTTTGATCAGCATCAAATCGCGTAACTTTGCCTCCATTTAACCGACCTCGTATCTCTTCTAGTTCCTGAGATCCCAATGATGAGGCTCGAATTTGGGACACCCTGTACATACTTAAAAATCCCTATCACTTGTATACCTACCTACATTAGAGGTAAGCATTTTTATATCAAAACAACAATAATTTAGAAACTAACATGAAATATATTAAAATATTATTAGATACCTATTTAAGTTAACTATTATTATCCAAACAACTGTTGCAAACAAAAAATGTAAAATTATAAGAAGTTTATCCCTATCACATCTACACCAAGAACTGATACACAAAAGACACTTATTAGATGTTTCATTTAACTTAACATTCCGAAGTAACGTTTGTGTTAGTAACGAAATAAAACAGTAAATGGTTTAATTACTTTTTATTTGCTCCAACCGAGACCGAGACCAAACCGAGACAAGACCGAGACCGAGACCGAGACCGAGACCGAGACTAAATTTTTTCTTCGAGACCAAGACCGAGACTTGCCAGGTCTCGGTCTCGGTCTCGGTCTCGCGAACCCCTAGGCATTCTATTTAAAAAAATTTCCTTAATTTGACCCCCTTGTATAAAATAGGTTGACAATTAAAACACTACAATAAAAGATCGTTTAACTAGAAACATCTTTTGTATTTTTAATTTTTTTTGCAACACTCATAGATTTCGAGTTAAGGTATGGGCTCAACTTAAAGCGGCCACCCTGTACATTATTCAACAAACAAAATCAAAAGTTGTTGTATTTAGTAGTCTGTTAAAACAAAACTTACGTTGATGCCATTAATTTTGCTGACTTCTTTTGTTCTCTTGACCTTCTAGCGATCAAAATTTTTTGACAAATACTACCGTTTTTGGAATCAGGTCGCTTTTTTCCCCATATTGATATAAAAACAATAAAACAAACTAAGAAAAATCGAGATAGAAAGGTGCAAACCATTTTGCTCTATCTTGGCCAATGGCCGATATTCAACTGTCAATATTTCGAGAACAATTGGAGATAGGTGTAGAACATTTTTCATGAAATGTGTCTAGAATTTGATGTAGCATCTAAATGTGCAATAATATGCAGGGCATTCCATTAAAAAAAGTCAATAAACGAATGCCAGGTTTTTATGAAGCACCGTGTATAATTGAAAATATTTTACGATATGCGACATTATCCTACATTTTTTGTATTTAACATTTTTTTATCTCTGTAAATAGAGAGATACGGGACAGTCACACTAATGGACCACCATGTAGGTATTTTGCCCTTTATTATTATTATTCCTTGAAAATAGTCATTATTTATCTATAGGCAATAATTATTGATGTAGATACCTTTTTCCAAATATATAGGCTCGTAACCTGCCTAAAGTGTTTAGGAGACCTTTTTATATTTTATGTTATAGTCTTTACGAAGTTAATTGAAACAGTTGGGGCTCTTAATAATTTCTAATTATTTTGTGTAGGCGCTCGCCGGCAACTGAGAACAGACTATACCGACATTAAATTAAGAGTCCCAACTTTTTCAATTGACTTCGTAAAGACGATACCTACGTCTAGACTAGGTAGAAGCGAGTCGATTGTTTATCTTATCCTTCGTATTTTTTGAATCCTACAGTAATATTTGTTTTATCATTCAAATTTTGAATCTCGAGTGTGCGGGTCGTTCTGTAACTTGTGATTTATTGTGTTTTGGTTCTATCAGTGCTTTGTTTTATTGTTTTTGTATCAATATGGGGACAAAAAAAGCGACCTGGTTCCAAAAATAGTAGTATTTGTCAAAAAATGTTGATCGCTAGAAGATCAAGAGAACAAAAGAAGTCAGCAAAAATATTGACAGTTGAAAATCGCCCATTTACCAAGTTTGACAGCCTGTAAACTCTAAACGGCTAAGGATAGAGCAAAATGGTTTGTACTTATCTTGGTTTTTCATAAGCTATTGTTTGACACTAACTTTTTATTTAACCACAGGTAAATTTAACCTCTGGGTAAATAAATACAAAGTTAGCGTTAAACGATAGCTTATGAAAAATCGAGATAGAAAGGTGCAAACCATTTTGCTCTATTTTTACCCGTTTAGATT
>MU182032.1:102535-139062 GCA_016904865.1 Pissodes strobi
GCCATCTTATGTAATTTTTTCCCGCGAATTCGGATATGTTCAGCAAGAAACAATTGAATATCAAATAAAAGTGCTAGGGGTCACTTTGATATATTTTTAAATGGGATGCAATGTATATTATTGCATATTTGGATTGTACGAAAAAGCCTAGACATATCTCATGAATAATGTCCTATACCTATCTCTAACGGTTTGACAGTTGAAAAACGACCATTTACCAAGTTTGACAGCTTGTAAAATCTAAAGGGCTAAAGATAGAACAAAACGGTTTGCACTTTCCGATAATGGTTTTTCATAAGCTATCGGATGACACTAACTTTGGATTTAACCAGATGTTAAAAAATCCCGGATAAATTTAACCTCTGGTTAAATAAAAAGTTAGTGTTATACGAGAGCTTATGAAAAACCAAAACAGGAAAGTGCAAACCGTTTTGTTCTATCTATAGCCGTTTAGATTTAACAAGCTGTCAAGCTTGGTAATTGGTCGATTTCCAACTGTCAATATTTCAAAAACCGTTAGAGATAGGTATAAGACATTATTCATGAAATAAGTCTAGCCTTTTTCGCACAATCCAAATATGCAATAATATACATGGCATCCCATTTAAAAAATATATCAAAGTGACCTTTAGTTCAATTGGTTTTTGCTGAACATACCCGAATTCGCGGGAGAAAAAAGTTGGTTATTTCGGTTTTTTTTATAAAATTACAGGGAAAGTAAATAAATCGCCTTGTCTAGTCCTCGTTGGATAACCCTGTACAGCCTGTCAAACATGGTAGTTGGACGATTTTCAACTGTCAATATTTCGAAAAACTTGGGGATAGATATAGGGCATTATTCACGAAATGTGTCTAGAATTTCATGCAGAATCTAAATGTGCAATAATATACATTCCATTAAAAAAACTCAAAAAACGAACGACAGGATTTTATAAAGCACCCTGTATAATTGAAAATATTTTCACAATATTTACCACAACATATCTTACAATTTTTGTATTTAACATTTTTTTATCTCTGTACGGGTCTTTGTTACACTAATGCGCCACCTATATCTGTGGAAAGTTTGAGAAGCGGCTACAATATCATTTAGAACAGTCTACAAAATAAATAATAATCCCAAATATTATATTTCTGAAAACTGGTTTCGTCCAGCGAGCGATCGCCCGACCGGCTCAGGTTGTAAACAACAGACACACACCACGTGGCCTCGCGCCGATGCCAGCTTTTACCAGAAGAAATAATTCTAAATAAATTCATGTGTTTGAGCGACAAGGGGGCGTGTCGAATCAGCGATTTTGTCTCAAAATCTTTATTCCAGGATTATGGACAAACTATTTGATCGAAAATTTTTTTTCTTTTATCAATATGTCTAGATTATGATCCACTAGGGTCGTACAGACTTATTTTTTCTGTTATTTTTTTCTCCTAATATATTAAAAGCTAAAATTAAGAAATTAAATTTTTTATCACTGTACTGCCCTAGATTCAGTAATTCTAAGCGAGTTTTATACTTGGCTAATTTTCTTTATTATGCATATTAACGAAGAAAATCGGGAACAAAAAAAATACTGCTGATGAATCCCCAGCTTAATAACACACGAACGCATATCAACACGCACAGGTCCCACAGGCCTTGCCTCAATGTACTTCAGATGACTCGGTTTTCTTATTTAGATTTGATTCACTGTTTTCTCTGCAGCGTAATTTAAATGGGATATTAGTTTATTTTTTTTTTGTTTCAAGCACTGAAGTATGTAGTAAAGTTCGCATTGTGTACCATTCTTTAACCTCCTAACCCATAAAAATTCTTACCTCTATATATTCTACAAGTATCTTGTTTGATGGCACACAATCTTCTGGTATAAAGCGAGATATTGTAGTTTTTGGTACCCTAAATAAGTACTGGATATTATGCAGCGTAAAGTTAGTTTAAGTTTCAGTTTAGCTGATAAAGGATCACACATATTTGTCCATTGTTTCTGAATAGTTGCACTTTTTGTTACAAAGTATCAAACTGCTCTGGATTAAGCCAAAAAAATTGTGAATGATGGAACGTCTTCATTTTTTAATTCTTGACACAGATGATGTGAAACATGAAACTTATTTCGCTTGCTTATCCAGCTTCGCACCCATGTTCTTCTATTTGACACTTTCTTCTTCTTTGTTTCAGTTGTTTGGCTATTATTAAAGCCAACATTGCGCTAACGACACACACACCTTGTTCTACCCAAATCATCTTATTGAGATTTCCTCGAACCGTGTCTACACTTTCCCATGTACTTCCGAGTTTCGAGTCATGACGGCTCTTCACGCCCGAGGCTTCTCGCACCATGATAATGTACATACACCATAAAAGGTAAGTTGCTATTTCGATGAGAAAATCAATTGTCTAATTATTTTAGCTAAAATATTATGTCGTACGAAAAGGAACAGAAAAGGCTCGAAGATCTATGGTCTGAAAGTGATGTCGACGCCATCGAATCGGAAAGCTAGGACGATATTGATCATTGAAACAGGGAAATGTATCTCGATAAAAATGGATCGAAATGGAACAAGTTTGCTTCAAATCAATGCGTTCGAACAAGACATGGTGAAGACAACCAATGATTGTGAAATTAAAGCGTTTATCGCGATTCTTTATTTAGTTCCGTTAGAGATTTGTGGTGTCGATATGTTCCACAATACTATGTCTATAAATCGTTTTCAATTATTTTTGATAGTCTCTTCGGATCGATAACATTTAGAATCGTAAATATAGGGTAGGGATTGGCAAATTTGATCCTGTTCAAAACCTCCTTCACAATAGCTGACGATAGATGAGTATTTTCGTAGAAGATGAGCTTTGAACAGTACATTTTCAACAAGCCTGCAAAGTAAGTGCAAACCTTGAGTGATGCCTGTTCCTACTACGTTTTAAATTTGGAAGCATATTTAGGAAAATAGCCAGACGAACCCTACAATCTTAATAACTCTGATAAATACTATGAGAATCTCATACAACCTATTTCTGGTTTCAACCGAAATGTGACCTTTGATAGCTGGTACACTAGTAATGAATTAATAATCAAATTGCTAAAAGAGCATAAGATTACGTCAGTATGCATGCTCAGAAAGAACAAATGGCGCATTCCAGCATAATTTTTGATAGTCAGAACAGAAAAGCAAAGACATCTTTATATGATGTCCAAAGATGTTACACTTTATCCTATCTGTCAAAATAAAAATACAAACATCCTACTGATATCCATCATGCATCACGATGGAGCAACTGTTGAGAAAAATGTACCTGAAATAGAAAGCTTATACAACTTTACCTACCCTTTACACTTACTTTATTCAAAGTGAAGTAGATGTAGTGGATGAACCCTGTATCATAAAGGTGTCCAGAAATACATGGAGATGACCTGAAATAAAGAATATTCCAAGGATATAAAAAAATTAACATTTTGACATAAATACCACTGCAGTGTCATCTGCTAAGATTCCAAAACTCAAAACAGTGGTCCGTATGTCCAAGGGACCGAAATACGAAGACTAATATTGCTGTTCAAACTGTCAATCAGTAGTGAACCTGCAGGATATTGTAATAAGTTGTCAAAATTGCATGAATTCAGGCAGCAACTAATTTTTTTCACTGTACAACCTTTGCTGTCTCTTACTATTAGATTTCCATTTATGATTGTGTTTTTCGGTTATGGAAAATTATCTATTTTTAGTTTATTTTTAGCTATGGAAAATTATCTATTTTTAGTTTATTTTTAGCTTATAGTAGAGGTATTCTCATTATTGCTATTGCCTTTACATGGTCCGTGAGAACATGAACTGAAAAAAAAATAGAAATCTAACAATTTTTTTTTATTTCCTTAGAAATTGGGTTAAAACCATGTAGAATCATCACGAGATGGTTAAAACTGTCGTAATCATATTCTGATGATGCTAACATGGTTAGTAAAACGCACGTCGAGTGCAAAAATTCTGCTTGGGTATTATGGATAAAACTCTGTTTTAGTGCATTTTGCCGAAGGTTCCAAGCTCCAAACCCCAACATTGTTAGAAATTGAGGTTTGTCACACCCCACATATGTAGGTACTGATAAAAAAAAATCACTTATGTGCCGCATGTTGAAGTACTACCTGTATAATAGCATATTATGAGTTTTTCAATTAGATCTGACTTGACACTTTAGCCCGCATTGTTATTTTAAGCTGATCTCCCACGTGTTCAATGGGATTCAGATCTGGTTGAGCAGCTGACCACTATGATTTCGAAATTTCGATATCTATAAAATATAGTTGCGAGACAATAGGGGCGCCTCAAAAAACTACTTGTTCTCGATATCTTGGCTCTACAGTTGAAATTAAAATTCCATTCTTTACCCAGGGGCTATCAAACTAACCCTAAACTGTAATCAACGCAATAATGGATGATTAAGTCCCAGAACATAGTGAACGCTGCTGGACATTAGGTACGGAATATTATAATATCTAAGGTGAGACATTCCCTCAGTGAAAACAATACGAAAACGCTAAAATACCTTTTTCCAAAATCTGAAACTCGTCTGTACCCTTTAGCACGTTAATACGGATACGTTGGAGCCATACAGGATTGTTAAAGAACTCCAATATAATTATAATTATTTTACTACTCAAAAATGCAAGGATTAATTATAAACTACGATGGCAATGTGTTGATTATGTTTTCTTTCTGCAATTATTATTATTTCTACATTTTAATCATTTCTGTCGTGTGAGGAATTTTTACGAATATTGTCAAATTAGCAATACTTGCAAATATTTGGTCAGACCTATTGGAAAGCTTACAAGTCACTAACATCGGTATATCCATTTATCAAAAATTATTTGTTTTTAGTGGTGTCCATGTCCGTGCCAAAAAAACAATTTATAATGAATTCACTATGTTTACAAATTTCAGATATTTGTCTTGAACGTTAAGTATAAATAGTAAATTAATACATGTCAGTGAGAACAAATGGTCCGTAAGAGTCTCGATTCATTAGAATTGTCGACAGGTCTTCAGGATAATTTTAGACTCTTACGAAATAGTATTTTGTTAACTCTTTTACTCTTTAAAAATATCTTTATATTTGCGAATATTTCATCAATAGTGCAACAGGGACTTACAACAATTTTGTATACGAAAAAGCTTGCATAGCATTATTTTTGGAAAAATAAAGTTGTGAAAAAAAACATCCATGTTGTTTGTGCGTTATACTGGCGAAGGCTTTTATCTGAAAATAATATGCATCATCAAGTTTCATATTCCAATATAGGTAAAATCAAATGCTCTTGGGAAATTGAACTTTTGCAACCAGAGCTTTTTGAACGAATTTATTTCTTCCGATGCAGAAGATATTTTATCCGGTTATGAAACTTATCTATAACTCTCTTGGTTACATTGCTAACTATATTTTTGTTATTATGGAGGTGGCAAAATATTGGATAAGATACCCACTAGTTGTTAATCGTGGGTAGTGATGGATTCCTGCCGACTAAAAACTGCCTCCCCCTTTGCATCTCGCAATTCAAAGCGCTATCCGCTTCCGAATTACTTCAATGTAAGTGCTGCCTTTATCTCAACTGATTTTCCTTCCCTTGCATCCTTGTTCCAATAATTCTTCTGATTTTCTAATATTTCTAGCATTGAAAGCTCTTCCGCCTGATCTGACATATTCTCCTTGTGCTCCTTCCCATATGAGAAAACCGAAAAATGTATCTTCGACGACCTCATTCCAATCACAGTAAGTGCATTTATCTGATTCAACTATTTGTTGTTCAAATAAGTACCCGAATATGTTTGTGTCAGCTAGTAGTCTACTTACCGTACGATCTCTCTGATCAAACCTAAATGTTTGGAATCAGGCTCCACGTCCACTGTTTCTAGGTATGCGTGATTAGTAGATCTATCAAAAACCCGCCTGCAATTTGACTACAGCTCGGATTACTGATACTGTTTGGTATCCACTGTACACCATAATGCATAGAAGCTCTCGTAGCCTATTGCGTATCAAGACCATCTTGTTTCCCGTTGCAGCAAGCCAGACAGGAGCAGCATGCCAGACCGGAGCCGTATAAAACAAGCGTGAATGGACTACACTAGTTAAAACTCTTATTCTATAGGTTGAATCTAATCGGCGACATCTTCCTTTGAGATCCCCAACATCTGCTCATCTACGTTCTCGTTGTACATCACGTTCGACAGGGTCGGACCACATATTGATCCCTGCGGAACTAGCAGGTAAAACGCAATGGTATTAATGATACTTGCATCTACTGTTCTTATTCTTAGTTCGTCGAAGACAATCTGTCAGTAGGCATTGTTAAAGGCATTTTTGACGTATCGTATTATTACCACTCATAGACGCTTGTGTGCACTGGAATAGTCTGCAACCTTCTCTGTGATCTGTATAACTGCATCCACCATCCGGCGTTCAGATAGGTTCCCCGTATGATTTAGTTCTCTCTTCAGTCTAATAAGTATTATTTGTTTGAAGAGTTTGTCCTCAAATCTCAGGAGACCGACCGATCGACCTATATGAACCTGGATTTTCCAGTAGTTTATCTTCCTTTCTCGGGAAGGAATTTTATTGTTTTATAGTTTAGAACCGCCTATTTTAGGTTCGTCAATTATTTAAACTTGGTAAATATAAATTTTCATCATATTCATCGGTCTCATGTCCGGGAAACAGATGACTTACATCATTTGTTGCTTGCATCGTCACTTATATTCTTGATAGGTAACAAATAAGTTCTTTGAATCTTATATCCGTTACCCGTCTCCCATATATCACTTTTAATATCATCACAAATTGTCTTCGAATAGGCTATTTTTCCTATACCTATGATTTTACACAGTTTTTTTTGTGTCTTTTTATTATTCCCACAAGTATCGGTTTTGTTCCGGCAAGTTTCTCCTTGCTGCCCTTACATATCGTCTTCTTTCTTGAATGTCCCGATATTCCATCCTTGTATTTCTTTATTTTCTTTATATCCCCTCGCTGCATTATGAAACTTTGTATTAAGCTCGCCGCACGCCATTCTCTTCTCGTTGTTTCGCCCGATTCTGTTCCGATTTACAGCTTTCTTTGATCCGCTTGTAATGTCCCAATTGGGACAGATTGTAGCAGATGTAGATGATGTAACTTCTTATCACGATATATGAAAAACCAGGTCTTTTCATTGGCTTTTGGTGGCTAACCTTTTGTCACTAATTTTAAAAGCAGTATTCACCTCGCCATGACAGACTGTAACGAAATATTCGTTACATGGTTATTAATATTTTAAGATTGCTTTATAACACAGTGCTCTTTATGCAAATTTCTGCGGTTGGTTTCTGTAATTGGGTGAGATTTCGATAGAAATTAGATCATTTATATATAGGCATATATATATCAACTAATATATCGCTAATCCAAACCAAAAATTGAAGCCACAACTAAAAGACGGAGCTATTTAAAACTCGCATAAGTCGGTCTTTGTCATTCAGCAGGTTCATACTGCGCAATCGTTAGAAGCGCTCTGTGATTAGTTGAAAATATATGTAACAGCCAGTAAAGTTATCCCCCTGATTGGCAGTAGTTTATTGGATTTAAATTATTGCCGCTTGCAGAAGTTATTTTGCTGTTTATTTTCAAAGCACAAACACACTAAAAATATCTAAAAACAGTTTTAAATTGAAATTACAATTTAATGTGCACAAGATACGATACGAGTCACACGACACAATAAAACACAGATGGATCGATAAACGGAACACGGGTCGGGACACGGCCACCTATACGACAAGGCCAGGAAGCAGGCGGTTTTAGGCAAGGATGAGTCATCACACGTCGACCAAATTGATGGTCGACTTATTTGTTTACATTAATATTTTTCAGTCAGTTTTTTCATTTATTTAATTATTTTATAACGTGTAGATATTATAATTATATTTCGAAACGGTTTCTTGTGGGAGATTCCATGTAAGCTACCTGGATGTCCTTCATATTTAAGTAAAGTTGATGAAGAGAATGTCCACACTAAACGCAGAAAGATCAGATTGAATGTCGAGAAATGGAAGGGGCTATTGCCTCGGCTATTGCTGAAAGTTTGGATAGAGCAACTACTTACAACAAAATGTAGCAATCTTTTACTGCGCTACATGAAGCTGATATCAAGATTAATGAACTCGAGGATGGATATTTGAAAGGAAAAGGAAACTTGTCCTTTTTCTATATAAATGAACCAGCTAAAGGGTAGCCAAGTATGCAAATGTCTGTGTTTCTGTCAGGTCAGAAGACTTGAAGTGTTTGTGGGTAATTTGTTCATTAAAAAAAACATTGTGTTAGGACAAGACTGATATAAAACTACCGGTACGTGCGGGTCGAGTATATTAAGTACTTTAGATAAAGTGCTTCATGAAGCCAAAATATTTTTGATTGGCAATAAAAATGAAGATGATATAACATCAACTATAGAACTGTAACTTTACTAGCTATTGTATTTTGTAATTGTATGTGTATTTGTGCAACCCTTGGTCTATTGTGGCTCACATCTGTAGATTCCACTAGGCCAGAGGCTTAATCCTTTTCATGAAATCGAATAGCTGTCTGGGGGTGGATGGTTTGTTTGGTTCTTTCCATTGCCAGACAACATAAAACATGCTCCATTGTTTCTTTGCCCTCCAAGCACAAGCGGCATCCCGTTTCTTCGGAAAGCCGTATATCTTGTTCATGTGGCGAACTAACTAGATAAGTACTTGTATTTCTACTAAAATGGCTTGCATGAAGATTAGAATTCAACAGTGTCTGTCTAGAACAGCTAGTAAAATTGAACTGCGTCGAAACCTTCGGTTTGCTTTTATTGTTGCAATACTTATTGGTTTATATAACTGCTTTGCATTTTATTCACAGTACTTATACAACATAGAAAAATCACTGCTTTTTGTATTTATATATGTGATATTTGTTTTACTTAACATGACTTAAGCTAATTAATCATTTTATTGTATCATGTATTCTGTTATTGCTACTTAAAAAGATTGTGCTTGAGTAGGTACTGAATAGGTGAACAAACTAAAAAAACCATACACTATATATACCTTTTATTTTTTGTAACTCGTTTTACTCTGAGAAATCTACTTGAATACTTATACGTAAAATACTGCCTTTTGCAACTGTTTTGATCTTGGGCTACATATTTCATTTAACTGTAATCACATTTGTTATTAACTAATCACATAGTTTATATTATTAATACATACATATTATCAAAAATGGAAATTATAAGCCAACAAGCATAATACAAAACAATTATGTTATTCAGATATTCCGTTCTTCTACTACTCGTAACTTTAGTTTATCCCTATCTTTGATATGATTTTTATTTCATGATTTTCATGTCTATATTTCTCATATTTATTTTTATAATTAATAAACTTGTGTCCAGTTTTACCATATTGTCTTATTTTAAGATTAATAAGGAAGCACTAGGTAGTAGAAGGGCAAGATTTGCGGCTTCCTGGCCTTGTATAGGTGGCCGTGGTCGGGGTCGGCCTCGGCCAGTTTAACGCGCGACAAATGGACCAATCAGAACGTTCCCTACAGAGCGTGCACACAAACAATGTGTTGAAGGACAAAGATAGACTTATGCAAAATTGATATTCCCATCTGTTACTGTTGACTTCATTTTCCACTCATTAACCAAATGAAGGTTTAGCAGTATATTTTTTTTACGTATATGTATATAGGTGAAGCTGCCATTAGAATTGTATGCGTATCATTTCTACATCGTTTTCTGTAACAATATTTTTATTGTACCAGCCATTGGTAATAGAGGGCGATAATAATTCTAGTAATTTATGAAACGTCTCCCTCCTTTCGACGCGTTTTGGACCGGTGTTAAAATCTAACGGCCAACGAGCCTTTGCTGGCTTTGTCTCTGATTTCACGTCGAGGTGAGAGCCTATTTTTATTTCTGCCGAGTGTAATTTTGCACATTCGGTTTTAAAGTTTATCGAATTTATTTCTCTATTTTAGGAGTGTCTTATGACAATTTTCAGATTATAGAGGGATTTCCAAGGCTATGATCTAGTCAACAATATTTTTGGTTATATTTCTAATATATATAGATTTATAAATTGTATTATTTATTCATCGTGGCCATCTACGCACTTTTTATAAAATATTGTTGAATAATAGTATATTATGATATAAGTGTATAAGAGGGCCTTTAAAGCACGCGCGACATATTTCAAAACACGACGCACAGCAGAGTGTTTTGTAAGTCGCAAGGGCTTTAAAGGCCTCTTATACACGTATATCATACGCTATTTTTTATTACGAATGCATCATAATCTCAAAAATGTTTTTAATATTAAACTTAAGGGATATATTGACGAATATATTAATGTGTCACATTAGACAT
This sequence comes from Pissodes strobi, assembly GCA_016904865.1. Taxonomy (NCBI): domain Eukaryota; kingdom Metazoa; phylum Arthropoda; class Insecta; order Coleoptera; family Curculionidae; genus Pissodes; species Pissodes strobi. Next base: position 112,960 of record MU182032.1, read on the forward strand.
GATGAAATGTTTCTATAGCAACCTTTAAAAAAGTAGGCGCATCATAAACATCATTTTAAGCACGCTGCAGCGTGCGATAATCGTTGATTATGATGCATGCGTAATAAAAATGATCTTATTGGACCCTTTATTGAATATAGTCTGATATATTTATCGTGAATTTCGTTAACTTTTACAGAAATATTTAACTGCGTAGTTGGAAAATAGCAAGGAGAATTTCTAATGACTAACCTCACTTTATTACCGATTGCTGGTGGTTTTTAGCAAATTCTTGACTCTAAAGTGGCGGACACTTTTACAAGAGTTAATTAACGGAGGCCTTGCCAAATTTTGGGAAGAGACGGATGCGTAGCCAATAGACCTTCAGTTTACTGCCGGTGGAGGATTTAGGAAATCCTACTTTCTAAAAGTCTAAGGTGAGTTGTCTCTTTTCTTATTTCTATTTCATGAAATATAACATTAAATTTCTTTGAGAACTCACCTTGGATTTTTATTTTTTCTCTCTACCGAGAGTCGACGGTGAATTTATATCTTTTCTCTTTGTAAATCTAGCTACTTGTTAAACTTTTAACTAAATTTGCTTTGTTTATCTTTCTTGTGGCTCGTAGTGGTCACCTGGGCGAGATTTTTGAGAACAATTGACATTTGGTGAAATGTCGATCAGCTTTTTATCGTGATTTTTGCACGTACAGTTTTATTAATGCATAAATTTGACTTGTGAGAATTTGCATAATTATCAATTCACAATTTTGAAGTAATCATATTTTTCTATCAATTTTTGACTAGGATTTTGCTTATTTTTAGAATTTTCCTCTTAAATAAACTTTTTGGGGATTTTTCATTTATTTTGCACTTATTTAAACGGGTGCTTAAGTCAAATTTAAGCATTTCTTTTTCTGAGTAGACTTGAGTATCAGATTCATTGATGAATCTTGTATTTTTGTTCATAGATTTAATTGTTAAGTAATATAGTGAAATATTGTGCTCATTTTGTATAAATAACTATATATTTTTCATTTCTACTCTTGATATCAATCAACATTCTGGTCTAAAACCAATTTTTTTTTTGTTTGCATATTTGCATGGTGATTGGCTGAAGAACTTATATTGGCCGCCAGGAGTTAGACGAGTGGACCAACTGTAACAGGATATCAAGTAATAAGAAACCCTCTGGTATTATCCTCACCTAGAAAGGCCTAATCACAATAAGGCTCCCATGTGAAGTGGAACGAGGTGAAGAGACTTGTGTCCAGTCAGGGTCGAACGTCTGGACGAGCTAAGTATTTTATTTGCCAATCAGCAGATCCTTGCAAAGACCAGAATCTTTAAGTTGTAACTAATTTCAATTATTGATATTTTAATTGATTTTTTTTTACTGTAAAATCTAACTTATTAATTTAATTTCTCAAACTCTAAAAGAAATTTGTTCAATCAAGTTGCTATTCAAACTGTTAATTTTAATTGTATTTATTTAAATAAATTATTGTAAATTTGTTTTTAACAATATCTTTTATTTCCTGCAAGAAACGAGATTCTACAGTTCTCAACGTCTATCAAGTAATTTTTGTCAGTTTTTAGGCTTTTATTGGAAGTAATTGACAGTTACTTTCAGAATTGAGGAATGTCTGGCGCCCTTAACAAATATATACTAACAAGTGAGTAGAATCTATCCTAGCCGGGAGATAAATAGATTTCCAATAGGTGCAATATTAGATAAAATAAAATAATAAAGATACATTTATTTACTTTTTGTATGTACCACAAATTAGATCTCATTCTAACACACACTGTGGTACAAGAGCATGTTTGCCAGATTTCCTTATTAATCAGTGAATTTAACTTTCAAGTAGGTATATTTTGTTTGTAAATAGCACTTACTATTTTAAATTTATTGAACCATGTTATATTTGTTATTCTATAAATACCTAATTTAAATCTACGTTAGTTAACAAAAAAACATACGTAATTACCTACTTTAGAATTTTAAATATTGTCATCAAGCATGCGAAGAATTTCTATAAATAAAAGTGGCAATGCCGCGTGGCTGCTTCCTCTACTTCGGCTACGTCTCGTCTACTTTCGGCCGGTTCCGGCCGAATAACAACATAGCGTATTAGTCGTAGTAAAACGGCATGTTTTAAATCTATTAATATCGTGTGGTATTCTTTAGTGCTTTGTAAGACTTTTTGAGGCAAATCAGTGTTTAATACTTTATCATGGTTCATCATTGTAGAGTTTGCAAGAAAACAAGTCGGAATTTTCCAAAACTTTTGTGTCATCGGTGAATATTAAATGTCATTTCATTGCCGTCCCTCGAGGACCATACAAAGCAATAAAACAATGCATGTGTTTCTAGTTCAAGTACAAGTAGGTGACAATTAGCTTCTAATAACACTTTACAAGTTTATTATATCTGCTAATCAAAAATGAAACTAATCTAGCATAATTGATATTTTCGTCTACACGAGTCCTACCGCCTGACGAGTCCTACCGCCTGACGAGTCCAGTCCAGTCGCTTGTGCACGAATTATAAACACACTGCTGAAAACTACGGTATATTTGCTTATAAATACTTTTAAAACCTTGCATTCTACTTTTACTGGACTGGTTTGAGGAGCAATGTATATGAAGATGTCCCGTTAAATTGCCATGGAACCGAATTAATAAAATTAGTGTTAACAAAATTATTTTAAAATCAGGATACATTATGAAACTTAAAAAGCTTGAACCTTCTCAGAAACCAAGAGTTAGAAGTGTACTTACAAAAGCTGTCTTATTTAGAAATGAATACACTTTTATATACTTATTAGTTATTCAACTAGATTGTTTAAATATGCGTTGTATACTTAAAATGAAATTTCAGGACTTAAAAACTTGTCAAAAATGTTCCAAAACAATTTTACCTAGTATTTTCTTAATCTCTATCTTTGCTTTCTTTTGTTCTTTTGAGTTTTTTTATTGCTGTGATTATTATTTTGATTGTTCAATAGCGAAATCAGTAGTCCTACTCCATTTAATTATTGGAACATTTTTAACGCCATTAGAATGCTAAAAACATTTTACATCTATTACGATAAAAGTATGTTACTATATACTATCGTAAATGAACCGTTTGATTTAGTATTATGGTGTATTGCAATATCTTTAATTTTTAATTAATAAAAATTCACAGTCCTTCGCAAAGATGCAACCAGGGGAACATTGAAAATGATAAATAAAAAAGCTAAAATGTGATTTGTGTTATAATTCAAATAGTTTTTAAAAGCAGAGTTTAAAAAGTAAATATTTTGTATATTTACGAGTGTTTATAATATTTTTAATTAAAGAAATGCATTTTTAAGATTAACATTACAGATTATCATAATTAAATAATAAATAAATAAAGAAAGATGCAGATATGAAGGCCTAAAAAATTACCCTCCACTTGTAGATAGGAAAATATATTAATATATAATTAGCTATAATATTACTGTAATATTTTTAACCTGTTCCGATTCGTTTTAGCCCGTTTTGGTGCATTTGGTTATTTTTAGACATTTTCGGTTAATCGTTCAAACAACTTTCGGTGAGTTTCAGTTAGTTCAAATTTATTTTAGCCATTTGAACCGACTCCAATACGTTATAATCAAATTTAAGATTTTTGGTTAGTCTCCAAAATTCGGTTCGTTTTGGTTGGTTTTAACTTACTTTAATTTTTGTAACCTATTCCGGTACGTTTTAGCCTATTTTGGTGCTTTTCGTTAGTCATTTAAACCGGTTCCGGTACCTTATATGCAATTTTAATGTTTTTGGTTAGTTTTGGTTAGTCGCCAAAATTGGGTTAATTTGGGTTAGTTTTAACTTACTTTAACATTTTAAATCTGTTCTGATATCTTTTAGCCTGTATAGTGCATTTATTCACTTTTGGTTAGTTTTGGTTAGTCATTCAATCAACTTTCGATTACTTTCAGTTAGTTCCAATTTAGGTTAGTAATTTGGACTGGTTCCGACACGTTAATATAACTAATTTAAGTGCGAGTTTAAAGTTTTTGGTTAATTTTAGTTAGTCGCCAAAATTCGGTTAATTTGGGTTAGTTTCAACTTAATTTAATATTTTTAATCTGTTCCGATACGTTTTAGTCCTTTTTGGTGCTTTTAGTTAGTGTTGGTTAGTCGTTCAATCAACTTTCGTTAAAGTTAAATTAGTTTCAATATAGTTTAGTCATTTGAACCGGTACGTTATAAACAATTTTAATGTTTTTGGTTAGATTTGGTTAGTCGCTAAAATTCGGTTAATTTGTATCAGTTTTAGCATACTTTAACATTTTTAATCTGCTCTAATACGTTTTAACCTGTTTTTTGGTGTTTTAGTTAGTTTTGGTTAGTCATTCAATCAACTTTCAGTTAGTCTCAGTTAGTTCCAATTTATTTGAGAACCGATTCCGGTACGTTATTATAACCAATTTGAATGTCTTTGTTTCATTTTAGTTAGTCGCCAATATTCGGTTATTTTGGGTTAGTTTCAACTTTAATATTTTTAATTTGTTTCGATACGTTTTAGCACTTTTTGGTACTTTTGGTTAGTTTTGGGTTAGTCGTTCAAACAACATTCGATAAATGTCAGTTGGTTTTAATATATTTGAGCCCTTTGATCCGGTGCCGGTACGCTATAAGCAAATTTCAACGTTTTTGGTTACTTTTGGTTAATCGGCAAAATTCGGTTAATTTGGGTTAGTTTGAATTTGCTTTAACATTTTTAATGTGTTCTGATAGGTTTTAGCCCGTTTTGCTTCTTTTAGTTAGTTTTGGTTATAGTTATTCAATCAACTTTCGGTTACTTTGAGTTAGTTCCAACTTATTTTAATCATTTGAACCGGTTCCGATACCTTAATTATGACCAATTTTAATGTTTTTGGTTAGTCGGCAAAATTCAGTTTATTTGGGTTAATTTTAACTTACTTCCATATATTTAATTTGTTCCTATACGTTTTAGCCCGTTTTGGGTTTTTTATTACTTTTGGTTAGTCATTCAAACAACTTTCGGTTACTTTCAGTTAGTTCCAATTTATTTTAGTCATTTAAACCGGTTTCCATACGTTCCATACTCCATACGTCAATTCTGTGGCTGCGCGTGCCAGAGTTTTGGTGTTCAAAATTGGCGATACCTTTTTTCATATCAGTTTTGATACCCAACCAGTCTGAACAAAAAAAAATGGAGGTATGGTGATGGAACTTTATAGACTTTTAATCTTTTATAATTTTATATCCCTCAAAAATATTAATAAAGACTTTTCAATACATTTAAATAGCATTCCTACCTACTCAAGACAATCAAATTTAAATTATGTGCTAAAAAACTCGTTTCCAAACTTGAAAAATTTCGGTCTCACATTTCCCAATATTTTAATATCCAGATTTAATTTAAGAATCGAACTCTAGAAACTACCCACAAATTCCCATATTTAGATTTGCGTAATCAATTTAGATTTGAATTTTGGTGAAAGAAAAAAATTACGAAAAATTAAAATGCTACGCCTATGTTTGTTTACCCACTAGCCACATTCTGTACCACAGTTTCATTGATAAATAGGCACGTCACAGTATGTGGTATACGATGCAGTTTTCTAGAAAATTATGAATGACAGACTTTGTCTTTTTAAGTAAGTCGTCTTAGGGTGCAATAGGTGCAGAAGGCCTTATCTCCTTCCCTGCTATATTTTAGGTAGTTTCGTTCCCTCTGCTGGCTGGTACAATGAACCTTTATATGACAGCATTGCCAGCATTTAAAACAATTCTGTTTCCCTTTCCTGTTCATGATTCGACAATTTATCCAGCAAATCTTAATTTGTATCATCCGTACCATTTTATTTCCATCTTGCTAGTACATTTTCACCATAAAGCTCTGTTTAATTCCAAAGGCCCTTAATTTTTTTTCTCCCCATACTTTCTTCTTTTTTTTTTATTTGGTGGCGCCACTGGCTTCTTCTACATTTGAGGTGCTATCCCTAATCTTCCTTCTTATGACTTCAGCTTTGTCTGCTTGTTTTAGTGGCCATTATGATTTCATCAGTATTTGTGGCCTTTCCCCTTCTGGTGTGTGTTTTACCGGCTAGTACCCACTTATATTATCTTCCCTAAATTGTCTTAATTATTGTGGCTCACAATAGGTTTCACAACACCTACCATTTCTGGTAAAGCTATTTTCGAACTTCAATGTTCTATCATGTGCACTTTGATTATTTTCAAGGCTTGAAACACGTTTTTGTCCTCGGCTTCATCAATGGCTGTCTCCTTTATTAGGTAATAAATGCGTTTAATAGAGTCTACAAAATTATCGTGTTTGTCGGGGAAGCCTATAGCGTGGGCATCATCGCTACATCTGCTTCTCTTTGATCACTTCTATACCCTCAAACTTTTCTATTAATTTTCTGAGTGCTATTTCGTCGGCAACATTCCTTTATTGCAGGGAAGTAGTATATTCCATTCAGCATGGAGCTCTAAGAGTTGGCTCATTTGCTCCTGTATTTTTGGAAATGCTTCGCCTCTTCAGTTTTCTTCTTTGTTGGGAGTTTTATAGGGCTTATTTCATTTTCAGTGCCCGTCTTCTTAGTCCTTTTCTTTGAATCATATTGCACTCCATAGGTTGTTTTTCTTTTTATTCTCGGTTTGGTCGTTAATTTCTTGTCTATGTCTCGGCTGCATTCTATACAACTGTTTATAGAGATTTTCTTTCTCCCTATCCCATCCTCTTCTTTGGTATCGTCCGCTGCATCTTTCAACCAGATCTTTATTTACTAACCGTTAGTTTTTCATCTGTCCTGCAACTCTTTTTTGAATTTGTACATCTCTTCCATGACTTTTATCAGTTCAGCCTATATATCATAGAGAATTTTGCGTTTTTTTCAGGTCTACCTTCCACTTATTTTTTTAAATGGCTACTCGACATGTGGAAGCACCATCTTTGTTACTTCTACCGCTATTCAATCTTTCAGGTAGTGTTCTTTGAATCGAGAGTATCTTCTGGCGAAAGTATCTGGAACTGTTAACTAATCCACTATCATTGCATCTGTTTCAGTAGTAAATATTCTCCTCTTGGCATGAATTATCACTAAGAGCTGCAATCGCTGGCTGATCGTTCAGAGAGGCTTGCTTCACCACCTCTATCCTGGGCCCGGCACTGCAGTACCTAGACTTGTACCGTAATGGCTTTGCATTTCTTGGTGTCTTCCATGATCTATTTTTTTGGTATTTTTTCGTTTGCCTTCTCCCCTTCGATCAGTTCGGCATGAAATATTTGACAAGGTTTTGAAACCTATAGAATGATATAAAATCATCACGGAAGTTGAAACTATGAGAGATATTTGAAAAATTAAATTTTTGTAAATGGTTTTGTACCTATACTGAGTGATACTGGAATCTTTCGTCTGGCCACCATTCTAATACATAAATATTATTAACAAAATGTCCCTGCTATGTTAAAAACAAATGACAACTTGTGATACGTCGTTGAAAAGGTCTTTTTTCGCAGAATAACATGTGTAGTAACATTTGTATAGTTGCATTTTGAATTTTCCGAAATATATATGTCAGAATGTGAAAAACACAATATTTTTATTTCCTCAATAATTTTTAACTAAGCAAAATAAAAATTTCGGTTTGTTAGAAAGTTTAGTACAAAAAGATAATTTAATACAGATTCAAAGGTAATTTAACGCAAAATGTGGCGATGTTAAAAAATGTACAGGGTTGTAATTAAAATATTAAAGTTAGTTATAGTTCCCTGCAAACCGAAAGCGATATTCAATTATTGTTTTCGGGGTCAAAAAGACCGTGCCAAATATCAAGTTGGTAGGTATCTTAAAACTTAACATAAAACGTTTTCAGACTAACAGCTCTAGTGTTCGTCGTATATTAGTTGCAAATTTCGCAATACCATGCGTTTCAAAAAACCTACAGGGTAAAAAACTACAAAGGATGTTAGCCTGTTCATGTGCAACCATTCCAGATGCCGTGATTTGTCATCTTTTCTGTCTCTAGAGAAAAAACGCATATAATGAAATAAATAACCCAATCTAGTAGCCTAATTTATTAACATTAATACAGACAACCGAAAGTTCCCGCAAAGGTTTATTTGCTCAAATTGGTAGAAATATTGCATGGAGTTTCGTAGACACAGGTCTGGCAAAATAGGAAGAGCCCTGACCTTCAGGTGCGCGGTAAATAGGTGGGCGGGCCTATCTACAAGCTCATTTACCTGATTGCCTTTGCCACGCATACTTCTGTACAGTCTGTTAAAAAAGTAGTACATTTCTTGCTAGTGAATTTATGAATTTGAATTATTTGTGATCATGCCTTTTAAAAGCAAAGTGAAAGGCGAGTATTAAACTGCAAAGCCACGAAATAATTTATAATCTTTTACAGTTTATGAAATAAGAAGCAGATGCAGAGGAAGACCAATAATTGATTTCAGTAAAGTGCACGAGCGTGTTTCAGCTGCTGCCAAGATTAGTCTTATCAAGGTGTGTTACGCAGGACAATCCACAACTTCCATAAAAAAGAAAAACGAATAACAACTCTAGCGATAATTCATAAAAAATTTAAAAGTAATGCCCATTACCAAGGATGCGTGAACAGTTTAAAGAGAAAAATAAAAAGAAAAACGATTTCGTTGGTGGAAAACCAATTTGTAAAGAAAATGAAAGCTTACCGTGCAGAAGGATGCCCAATTGTTTATATGGACACGCATCATATACAATCCAAAAATCTTGGAACAAGGAAACTGACGAAAGCATAAGACAACCTGTACCAAAAAGCACACGCTTATTACTATCCCAACCATAGATATTACAACCATAAAAATATAATTATTACATAAATAGCAAATAGGTAAACAGAACTAGTCACAGGGGCCGTGTATGAAACCAATTCCGCTTTTATTTTCTAGGCGGTACACTCCGCTGTCTCTGTCGTACACTGACTCTCCTTTTCTTTCATCTGCGCACCTCAGGGGTCTTCCTATTTGGCATGACCTGTACGCCACTGGGAAGCAAAATTCGTCTTGCAACTTCCAACAAAATAGGTGCCTCAGGAACAAAACTTAATTCTTCATACATGACTAGTCTCAAGCTGTATTTCCACCTTTTCTTTTTTTCCGATAATGATGCATGTTAATATTTTCTTTGCGTTTGGAATCACCATAACAGAGCCCGTGATTTGTCATGGCATCACCACCATTTTTTAAATACCTACATTTCATCTTTGACAGTGGGGAATTTACCTACACGATAAGCGGGGATATATATGGCCCCTTAGACAACACAATTATTCCTTTTTAGTGACTAACAAATGTTAACAAAATGGTAAATCAAGGGAATTTTTATTCAAATCTAATTTTAATCTGAACTAAATTTTAAAATAATTTAATATCTTAATCATGGTAAGTATATAATAAGCAAACAACACACAAATATAAGTGTAAGGCCAGATAATTGCAAACCTGTCGCTTCAGGAGCTTACCAAGAATTTTGAACCCAACTGTCTCAGATAAATACCTTATAGGGAAAATCACAAGTCAGACACTTGGAAAGCAAGATATACGAGGAACTAAGAGATGAAAGTAGAGTTTTATAAAAAGTACATATACATAGACAATATACAAGGAAAGATTAAACTAGTATTAAATATGGATATCGCCAAATATAGGGATATATAATATAATACTATTATCTAAGGTATTAGGGTAACAGAAACTAAGTAAATACAAAAAATATATATAAAAATTAAGTAAAAAATAACCAGAAACTAAGTAAATGCAATGAAACCAGAAACTAAGTAAGAAGTAACCAAAAACTAAGCAAATAAAAGGAAACCAAATACTAAGGAGAAAGCAGAAACTAAGTAACTAGGAAGAGAAGTCAGAGGACACAGAGGACGATAGTACAGAGGATACGGAAGATACGGATATACAGTTAGTTATACAAGAGGCAGAAAAAGAAAAACGTGAGAAAGGTAAGGCACAACAAAACAGTAATAAAATTGTGAATAATGAAAGTATAAACAAAAAAGGGGGCGAGGACTTCGAAAGAAGATTATTAGCAATTTTGGGGAAAAACACTAATAAAATTGAGAGTAGTGAAGGTACAGACGAGAAAGAAGATGAGGACAGGACGAAAGAAGACTGCTAGCGATTTTAGGGAAAAATAATGACAATGCACGAAGTGTCTACAAACACAGGTGTCAATGATAAATACCTTACATATTAGGGAAAATCATCATAAGACACTTAGGAGTGAGACAAAAAGTAGCATAGAGCATATAGAAAAATATAAGATACATTTAAAATGGAAACAATATGTACTTAAAGTAGAAAATAGAGTACATAGATCTTAGAATGGAAAATAGAGTACATAGATATTGTATATACTTAGAGTAGAAAATAAAGCACATATAGAAAAATATTAGAGGCACTTAGAGAAGCAAACAGAGATATATTAGAAAGATGGAACAAGAATTTGGAACGCAAGTTTTATTGACAACTATCTAAGATACTAGAGAAAGTCATAATAAAAACATGAAGGCGTCCAAATAGATGATATAGAAAGTTAATATAGAGAAAAATGAAACTAGAAAAGTTTAGTTCATATATGTGAATAATAAAGTATAAATGGAGAAATGAAACTTTAGTAAAGTTATAATGAGAACGCAATTGTATTCGATTAATACCGTACAGGGAAAATCATAGAAAAACATGTGAGCGTTTCAAGTGAGGAGAAACTAGGAGAAATAAGTAAAAAGAAGTTAAAGGGAAACTAGGTAGAAGACGATAGGCTATATGTAAAACGGACTTAGGTAGTGATGAACATCTTATCGAGAAAATCACAACACTTAAGTGCCACGGAGCATAGAAAGTTTATAATATGTACATAAAAACCAGCTGGATGATTAAGAAATATACAAGTAAAAATGGGATATAAATAGTGTAAAATGATGAATATGATATATAAGACATAAATGCCTAATACATATAGGATATAAAATGTAAATGGGATAAAATAATTCGTATGGCAGACAATACATATAGAAATAATGCAGAATAAAATTAAATGCATCACAGACATATAATATACATACCAAGAGTCTATAGGGAAACATTGCAAGGCAGGATCCGGTGAGAAAGGAACCATATTTAAGACAATGAAGGCCACATCACGATGCCCAGAAAAAAAGTGGGGACCTAGAAAGAAAAAATGTTGCAAATAATGCAGTGAAAGAAATAAATGCAAGACATGCCACGCCGTCCACACAAAAGGTGTATATAGTAAAATTAAGACCCACATACGGAACAATTAAAAAATATAATAATATAATAATAATAGGAAAAATAGAAATATACACATCTAAAACTACTCTTCTTAAAGATCATACACTTCAGCTAGAGACGAGAAGAAAATACCTAGATAGAAAAAAATCGGATGCAAAAATTGTAAAATAAATGGGGGAAGTATCATCCGCATCATAAATGGAAATAAATAATTTAATAACTCCCCTGAAGTTCCAAAAGGCCAAACTCTCTGTCACTCAGCGTTGATGGATTGAACTGGTGTCGTAGTGTAGCAACGCAACGGAAACTATATCCAATAAAGATACTTCGAGGCAGCGCTGCAGCGGCTGGACTCAATCACAAAATGGCTCAAGTCAACTATAGGCGTAATAAGACAGCAACTCATCCAAACATGCACAGCAAAGGACGACAGCAGCCCTAAAAAAAATAACAGAGGAGAAAAAAAGGGGTACCTAAAAAAATGAGAAAAATAATCAATGGAAATTATTTGAATTTATTATTATTATTTTTCATATCCATTTGCCTGGGAAAGCCAAACGTGTGTAGTTGAACATCACTCTATATCTAGGAGTAGCTGGAAAAAATACTGATAATAATATTAACAATCGTGTAACAAGGCAAATACAGGGACATGTTTACATTTATGCCATCCATATGAAAATAAACACTTCTACCTACCCAGACTTTTAGGCAATATCCTAAAAGGATCAGCATATACCACAAAACCATTTCACGAGGACTCAGTGAAGGACCTAACCTCAAATAAAGAATTGATACAAACTATTACCTCAGAAATCAAGCAATTGCATTCACCATCAAATAATTATAAATGGACAAACGGAAATCATAGCATCATGGTCATATGGAACACTTTACTATCCTATACAGTAATACACATATTATGTCACAAAATCATTCCAATAATACCAATATTAAGCAACACTGTACGCGCCCAAAACACAAAAAATATAATCATGCAAGATATTCTCTTTACACTAACATACAATTTATTTTTACTATTTTTAACGTATCTATTATTTAAATTATATAGGTACCTACGGAATACGACCAGTTCCACCGGCACAAATCACCCCCCTAAACCACAAGATGGACACACTTTAAGGATAGAAAATCAGAATTCAGACGGTAGCCTAAATTGCATATTTCAAAAGATTGCAATAGTCGACCCGAGCAATGGAACATCAACATGACCTGCATATCATTTTTGCTGACTATGCACAGTAGTATAAATACGTATCGTATCATATTATAATATTGAGAAATAATAGTTTAGCTGTAATTAAATTATCGTAATAGATAGGCTAAAATACGAATAGATATAGGACTGCCAGATATACATATGCATAATCAAAAGAATTATTTTTAATTCTTTATACGAGGGATTTACAACAAGTAATAAATAAGAATCTGAAATATGATGAAATATTGGTATAAATAATCCAAATCTAATAATAAAAATAAAAACGGAAACGGAAACGTCTTAAAATGTTCATTATAACTAAAAATATATATAAATAGTAGGCCGCCTAAATCTGACCACAACGGTCATATATTGTTATTGTATTAGGCAATTAAAAATTGATCGATTGATATTAAATTAGTTATTAGTTAATTACTAAAACAAACCTCTCTTTTGTTCCATGTCAGCAAAACGCACTGGGTCAAGCAACACACAGAGTCGACAACACTTCAAGACTAATACCGGGTGGACAAAACTGAGCCACGACACGAAGTGAACAACTAGTAAAACGAATGGATAAACTATTGCAACCAGCCAGAACGTCTTGGATCGAGTAGAGACCAGTACGGACTGATTGTGATAGTGAGAAAGTGTTAATATAAGGTTAAGTGCAAAATGTAAAAAATATATATACGTAGTAAGGGAATAGCATATCTGGTAATAAACTCCGGAGGCCGTAGTGTTCTGGAGGGAGGGCATGTGTCAACTAACATAAAATCATACAGTGGAAATTTTGAACTTAACCTTGAAACTCAATTATAAATTGTTATTAATTAAAGTATAAACTGCTATGATCAACCTTGTTGACAATTTAAAACAATACTCGAATTAGAGGTCAAAGTTTGGTATAAAAAGCTGTGTAGCAGCCCATACCGGCAGACTTTGATGTCCAGTGCGAACTACCGAAAGGGAAAAGCCCCTCTGGCAGATCAAAGCTATCACTTTAAAAAAGACCTATCAGTGCGAACTACCGAAAGGGAAAAGCCACTATAATCAGGCACGTTTAAAAAAGACCTATCAGTGCGAACTACCGAAAGGGAAAAGCAACTCTAATCATGCACGTTTAAAAAAACCTATCAGTGCGAACTACCGAAAGGCAAAAGCCACTCTGATCAGGCACGCCTTAAAAGTGAATCAGTGAAAACTAACAACGCCATAAGCCAAAGTGCTGTTTAAATTAACTACATATAAAAAAGTAAACTACGTAACTAAACATTCAGCCAGATCAAATCTATTCGCCCTTCAGTCTAGCTCTCTCTCTCTCTCTCGCTGCTGTTCGTGGTTAACATTTTCGCGAGGAATATCCCAGGGGGCTTACGAGATATGCATTCCGGAATATTTTGGTAATACTCACAAACTTATATACTCAACCTGAAGTTAATAAACCAAGCCTTTTTTACACCGAGTGTTTCTATCCATCTCTCCCACCTACCTATATCTGAGCTCCGTCTCCTGAAAGACCACGGCGCAACTACTGCAACGAAGTCAGTTCCATAGGCAACAAGCGGTAGGAGCGTATATGTGACAATATTCAAGTCTTTTTGCTATAATTTAGTTCTTAAATTCTCAAATGCTTACCCCTGAAAAGTTACTTAAAATTTTTATAAATGGTACGGAAGCTCTTGCTTAAAAATTGGTAAGTATAAGAAAATCCTTATTGATAGAAATTTTTGCAAATTATATAGTGGATTTTTCATGAAATACCTTTCCAATTCTAATCACGTAGTTACATCTATAAGTTTGTTTTCAAATATTCCCATGGAAAATAATAGCCACTCGACTAACCCAAACTAATCCAATCAATTTGTTATGAAATTATGTATTTAAAAATTATCTTACTGATTCTAACTACCAAATACTCATGAGATCTTTGCTACTATGTTATAGTGGAACGCTGTCCCATACTCTTAAAAATACAGGAATTAACTAATTTATTTGGGATTAATAGTTTCAGAAAATAAGTTAACTAAATCTATCTAAATTTACATCGATTTAATATAGTACAACAATCCTGTCTTTGAATATTCGCGCCAAATATTGTTTTTGAGGAAGTCGAGTATGATAAAGTGTGCGTGCAAAGTTGGTTTGTATTTCACCAATATTTCGTGGTTTGGTAACTACCATTAATAGCGAGAATGAAACTTGAAATATTAGGAGAAAAATAGGACTTTACTTCAGACACTAAACGCACTTTGCATTACCGTTTATTCTCTTATTTCTTACGGTATGTTAGTCAGCGAAATTTCTGACATGTGCGAGTTGGTTTTTGATAGCAGATGGTACCGCAGTTATTTTGAGTTGTTCATTTATTGCTGTCCTTCAAGTTCTTAGTTAATCTTTAACTCATTCAATTTTCATAAACTTACTTTCCATAGCAAATAAATTTCAGTTGCAACTATTACACTTTCCATAAATTTTAATAACTTTGGTTATTTTTGCTTACATACGTTTAATTACAGAGTTATACCTACTCAATTCCTTAGCCCAGTAAATTGATCAGCGTCTTCATGCATCAAAGCTTAATACAACTCAGATCTAACCTGTAAATCATACAGTAGCTTAATAATGAGAATCAATCATCAACATTAGAAGCATGTCAGGTAAATATTCTTTGCTTCTCTAATTATCATATCCAGTCCAACAAATATATTAGTTAACTCGACTTGGCATGCCGATTAACTTCCCTGTCTGTAACCCGGGATGAAATAAATATCTCCTGATTGATTGATTATTCGAATTGAGTCAACATCAATCTAGGAACGAGTGTTTTGTATTCTGTTTCCCATTCTTTCAAGCGGTATTGATGTGCGAAAACATTCCTGACTTATTTACAGACCGATTTATATTTAAATTTAAACATTTACCGAGTTCTGATAAATATTAACGTAGTAACGTCTACATAGTAATTGCATATAGAAAATACATTATAATTTCCGTCTTTTTAAACTCTTGAGAGGTTAAACGCCTTTAACTTTAATATCAACATTGAGTATCGCAACCTAATAATATATTTTTGAGTTGATAATGTGATAGTTCAGAGTAATAAAAATATAAAGACATTTTTGTAAAAGTTGCAAGTGCGTACGTAGCCTCTTGCGGTTTTTGCTGCTCAAGAATTGTTCCAAGCTTAAGAGCTTGGAATAAGTCTTAGTAAATTCATTTTTAATTGTTTTTGATAGTTCAGTACTTAAAGCGCTGTAGGTTGTAGTTTTCGGAAAAGACGCTACTCGGAAGTCCATTCCAGAGCGAGTCAGTCCTCCAGAAAAAGGAATCCCATAACAGGTGTTCGCAGCTGAATCGTGTGTTAATGAGCAGCTTGTGTCTGAGGGGTGTTTCTATTTGGCATAACTCTGGGCGGAAGCATAAGTGCCAGCTCATTCGAATACCTTCCGCAGGGGTGTCGATAGGCCTGTCACTGTTCTTCGATGTTCAAAGCTATCAAGGTCTTTAGTCAATTATGGGTTATCCACAAGACGGACTGCTCTCAGTGATCTCCTCTGTATGGAGTCCAATGTCTTGAGCAAGTGATTGGGTGCCGAGCCCCACAGGGGACAACAGTCTAGATATCTTATCTGGGCTTATAGAGCAGTAAGAGCTTATGAGGTGTATACAACTTTTTTGCTCTATAGAGTGCTTCTGGCTTTTCTGCTGCGGCCTTGGCGATTTTGGTGACGTGATCACGCCAAGACATGTTGTTTTCTACGTTGACGTCTAGCTAGCTTATTATGAGGCCATAGTGTTTGTTCTGTCACTGCTAGCCATTGTGCCAGAAACGTGTTAAATCAACTATCGTCGAGCCAAGCAAAGATTTGTTAATTTTAAATCTAGAAAATGACTCTCAATATAAACTACTATTCAAATCTGATAGATCGTGTGGTATCTCTTCATTTGATTACTCACAGGAGGAATAAATAAATGATTCTACTTGTAATATGGGCACTTATGAACAAAGTCTATTATTTGATGGCTCCTAGATGGAATTCGAACATGCCCCAAACAGGTTCAGATAGAGATATATGTTTATCACTAGTTGAGTGGGCCGTTAAATATCAAATCACTTAGAATGCCGTGAATAACTTATGTCATTTAAAGCCTTTCCACAACAAATTGCCTCACGATGCTCGATCAATTTTCCAACACAAAGCAAATTCATCCCGTCCATTATTTCCACCTTGACATTGAAGAGTGTATTGAAAATCTTCTAAAACATATCAATTACGAAGTGGTAGCACTTAAATCTAACTTTTTGGTTTTCCATATAAAAATAAAAAATGCCGTTAATTTTTGGAATTAGTCTTCACAAATTTGTACAGAGGTGAAAAAAACTTCCACAATTTCGACCAGGCATCACCCGTTTATATATTTTTTACTTTCTTTGTTTATTGATATATCAAGAATTTTACTCGCACTGTCGTTACTAGGACCCACATGACGATGGCAATGTATTATTTACATTTAAGCTCTGCAGCCTCCTAAGACCACAACAGCTACTTCACATAAATATGAAGAGCATGCCTGCAAAACAGTTATTGGTCTTAACTCACTTTTCCTAGCTATCCTTAGCCTCTTTCTTTTACAGCAAATACCTCAACATCATTGGGACCGTTGGGTGTGGATTTTTGTAAAGGTGCATATCGACGCGGAGCCTGCAATATATCCTGTCATTTATATGAATTTTCAAGAGGAAATACCATTCTCCTAAGTTCATTTTTTAACATTCCTCTAATATAAAGATAAAGATGCATAAATTGGCTACCTCTATCTGCCGAAAAGATCATCGAGGAGGAGGCGCTGCAATTTTGCTTAATAAAAATTATGATTTTACAGTCGTAAGTGAAACCAATGCTATGTCGGTTGAAATGTCAATTGAAATATGTTGTATATATTTAAAGAAACTTAAACTTTATATAATATCACTTTACCGATCACCATCTGGTTCATTTCAGGTGTTCTTGGATGCTGTTGAGGGAGCTCTCGGCTTTGTCCAGGGAGACGGTCATGTCCTTATGGCAGGAGATTTTAATGTTTATTTTGGCAGCGAATCGGAAAATAGTAAGGCTCTCTGTAGTCTTATTAACTCTTTTGGTCTATTTCAGATGATTAATGTACCAACTCGTCAGAGTCGTTGCCTTGACAATGTTTTCTCTGATCTGGAGGAAAGGAACTACTGGGTCTCGGTGGTTGATTCTGCGCTATCTGATTATCTTGGTCAACTTGTCAAATTCCAACTTCCTCATAAAAAAGGTAAGCCTGCATATTCTAAGACAATCTGTAGGCCAATTTCAATGGAAGGTAAAATGGCCTTTTATTTATTTGTCGAACAATTGGACTGGGAATTTCTTAAGTGTAACTCCTTGACTGTGGATGAAAAATTTACTCTCCTTCAAGACTCCTTGACGGAGGCATTTCTTGCTTCTCTTCCAGAGAGAATGTATCACAAAAGGAACGATCAGAATCGCACTATTAATTGGTTTACTGATGAGGTAAAATCAATGAGGGAAGTTCTTCATTTTTTGAAGGATTTATATAACCAAACTCCTTCTGATGCTCTAAAAATCCAAATAAATGAATATGAAAAAAGGTACCATTCTGTTCTTAAAGAGGCCAAAATTGCTTCCAATGACAACCTCATTAGCAACTCTACAAACCCAATTAAATGTATGTGGAATATCATTAATGAGTATCGTGGAGTTATAAATGATAGTCCAAAATATGATGTTTCACCTGATGATTTTAATAACTTCTTTGTCAACATAGCTCCTCATTTGCAAAGTCAATTGAATGGTTCTAATCTTGATCCAGTTGATTTGCTGAACATACGGCAGGTGGAAGAGTTCACTTTTGGCGAGGCTAGTTTCAATGACATACGAGACATTATTACCAATCTAAAGAATAAAAAAGCAGGGATCTCTTTGGCCTGACCACTGAGCTCATAAAGAGCATCAAAAACATTATTCTTATACCCCTAACAAAACTCATCAATTCCTGCATCAGAGCAGGTGTTTTCCCGTCAGTCCTTAAGAAAGCCATGGTGGTACCAATTCATAAAAAGGGTGCTACAACTGATCCTAATAACTTTAGACCTATTTCATTACTTCCTGTTTTGTCAAAGGTTTTCGAGAAGTTTATGGCCTTTCGTATAGTTAGTTTCTTAGAGGCTCACAATCTACTAAAGCCCCAACAGTTTGGCTTTAGGAGGGGAGGCAGTACAACTTTGGCCGTTTTGAATCTTGTGTCGCAAATTCAGGAGGTGTTTGAGGGTAGGGGATACTTGTCGGCTGCATTTTGTGATTTAAGCAAAGTCTTCGATTGTGTTCCCCATGACCTGCTCTTACAAAAACTGTGTAAATACAAATTTGATGAAATCAGTGTACATCTTATATCTAGTTATCTATCCGGCCGATTCCAGGTTGTGAATGTTGGTGGTGTGAGGTCGTCAGAGAGAGAGGTAAAGGTGGGGGTGCCACAGGGCTCAATACTGGGCCCTCTATTATTTCTAATTTACATCAATGATTTGCCTGACATTGACCGCATTAACAAATATACACTCTTTGCGGATGATACCACCATATTCAGCAGTGGTCTAGAGGTTGATGTGGCAGATGCAGCCTCAAGTGAGGCACTTAATACTGCAGTGGATTGGTTCACAGCAAACCGGCTCTTTTTGAATGTCCAAAAAACCCAGAAAATTATATTTTCTATGAGACAGCTTCCTACTGAGTGTGAAGGTGTGTGTGTGGAGTTCTTTGGGGTGCACCTGGATGCAAGACTGCGATGGGGGTTTCATACTGACTGCATTTCAGCTAAGTTAAGCTCTAACATCTTTCTTTTGCGTAGGCTCTCTGATAATGTTTCTAGATCAATTCTATTGCAGGCTTATTTCTCTCTTTGCCATTCTCACATTGCGTATGCCATATTAATTTGGGGACATGCACCTGGAGCCATGGATGTTTTTCGAGTACAGAGAAGGGCAGTAAGGGTTCTAGGGGGTTTACAGTACAGAGAGGATTGCCATCCTGCATTTATCTCTCTTCGGATATTAACGTTACCGTCTATTTTCATTTTAGAGTGCCTGTTATTTGTGCAAACTAGGCTTAACCAACTAGTTAGACATTCCGACTTGCATAATCATGACACTCGCAGGAGACGTGACTTGGTGTCCACTTACAGACGTCTTGAGAGGTGTAGGGATGGTCCCGGCTGTTTGTCTCTGATTTTTTATAATAAGCTTCCTCAAGTTGTCAGGGAACTCCCCCTTGCAGCATTCAAGAGGATAGTAAAAAAGTTTCTTATCAGCAGAGCTTTCTATAGCATTGACGAATATTTAAATTTTAATTTTGACGTGTCATACTTTTAAACTTTATTGTCTATTTTTTGTACTTAGTCCAGTCCAGTTATGTTATGCTAGTTATATATTTTACTTGTTCCCAAATTTTAACTCTTTAAATGTTTGTCAACTGTTTTAGTTGTAAGTTTCAGTAATTTCTCTTTTTACTGACGTGTGTAAATACTCTTTTGTATATTGGCACTAAGAAATAAATGAAATGAAATGAAATGAAATGAAAAAGTTAACCCACCAATCAAAAGCGGCTAATATAGCACAAGACGGTAAAGGATCGTATTATGCTTAATATTTTTTAATAGCAACGCCATCTATTGTATGGGAGGCTAAAGTGTTATCCCTAATTCTTAAGGTGGCTTTCATAACTAGCCCCAGAAATATTTTATGGATGTAGTATCCAGCAAATGGTCAAAATTAGTTTTTGAATATCAGCTGATTTTTCTCATTGTTGTCCCCACAAATGGCCTGACACCACATTCAGAGACAACAGGCAACCCCGCCCTGCTATTGCGTTAGTTTCAGTGTACTTTTTAATTTAAAGTATAACAGATTATAAAATGGATGCAAAAAGGCCTCGAGTGAGTATTTTAGATCGTGCTTATCCGAAAAAACCTTTAAGAATAAAAATTAGATTAGCACCAAACGTCGGAAAACGTTCGGATGAAAAGTCGTTCCACTAAACTGGGAATAATGGAAAACCTAGTAATGAGTCAGATAATTCCAGTGATACCAATCAAGAAGTAACTAGTGAGAATAATAACAGTGATGGATATGAAAGTGATTTTTCTGAAGTAAGTGAGACGAGTGAAAATATTGTGGGCGATAATATAGACAATGATACAGTGTGAAATGACTGCAAAAATGCACAACTTTTATTTCCCTTTACAGATAAAGAAAAAGTTAATGTTTCATTTGATCCGAAAAATGTAAAACCCATTGAATATTATCAATTTTTAATATCAGATCAAATAATTGAGTTAATCGTTAGAGCAACAAATAAACATGGAAGGAAGTTTTTTTTTTAAATAATACTATAAGAAGTAGTAGATAAAGAAAATGGATAGAACCATGCGTAAACGAAATGAAAACTTTTTTGGGTTTCGGAATATGGATGGGTCTGGTGCATAGGTCATCTCTGGAGTCGTACTGGTCTGACAAAATACTATTTAAAAATGTGAGTCCTCGTTTATGATCCGAAATAGTTTTCAACTACTACTACAATTTTGTTGAAGTTGTTGATGGTGATAGACTTTGTCAAATACGGACTGCTTTATCGTGTACAAGAAAAATTTCAGAAAGTTAAAATACCAGATCAGAACTTTAATAATTGATGAATCATTGGTACCTTTTTTTGGCAGGTTAAAGTTTAAGCAATATATACCTGGTAAATCACATAAGTATAGTGTGAAACTATTTAAACTTTGTGATCAAGTTGGATATACTTACAAGGTCATACCATACGCTGAAAGAAAAAAAGGAACAAGACATCAATCATGGAAGCCTTGCCACAAATATGGTTATGTCCCTGTTGAGCACATATCTAGGCCTTGGAAGAATTTTTTGCACCGACAATTTCTATAACAGTGTACCTCTCATAAATCAGTTGATCGATCAAAAGGTATATTTTATAGGTACTTACCGCAAAACCCGAAAAGGTTTTCCCATAGTGGTTGTGACTGTTAAGTTAAAACGTGGAGAATGCAAGTCTTTTGAAAGTAGCAAGGGAGTAACAGCTCTAAAGTGGAGAGACAAACAGGGTGTTTATTGTGTGCCTTTAAAATTTTTGGCTAATATGGTGCCAACGGCAAAAAGAAATAGAAATTATGAAGATGTGGTAAAGCCAGAAATGATCATCCAGTATATTTCAATGAAGGGCAGCATTGACATATCTGATCAGCTTTCTTCTTATCACTCGGCTATTAGAAAATCAATCAGATGGTATCATAAAGTAGCTGATGACCTAATATTTGCAACATCCATTGTAAATGCTTATCTCATCCGTGCTTCTCATTAGAAGGAACAAAGGAAAATTAAATTGGACGAATTTAGAAAGAAATATTGTTTATTCTCTATTGGCACCAGTGTGGTCAGATATTAAGTTCACCCAATAGGGTTGACATGGCAGTCAACGTGTTAAAAATATAATATTTTTTAAGACAATGATTTATTCAAAGCAAATATATAGTATTGTTTTGATGGTAGATAGGAAATTCTGATATTTATATGTACGTACGTAGTTAAGATAAATTGATTTTTTTTCTAATAATATTGTCAACTGAAATACACACATTTTATTTCCTCATAAGAGCACATAACAAAATAAACAATATTGCCAGACAAATTGTTTTTTTGTCCACTCCTTAAATTTAGCCCTTTTGAATAAGACTGCATCGGTTCTGGCCCTCGGGTGTAAATTACACAAGTGCTAATAGTGACTTTAACAAAGCTAAAAAACTCCAAAATGCTCGAGGTTTCGAGGAACAAATCTGCCCACGTTGTCAAGAACGAGAAATTTAAAAATGAAAATGGTTATTAAATGAAATCTAGACAGTAAAAAGCTCGTGTACTATGTTAAGTTTTGAAATGATGCAACACGATTTTCTTATTAATGTTAAAAAAGAAAATATTTTAATTAAAACAAACCTAACACCGAAGAGTTATGTATGCGACACCCGGCCCCAGGAGTGGAGTTCGTGAGCGCTACTAGTTCTACTAGCTAAACTAGAAAGCCTCCGCTGGTGTTGCACGGGGTTGTTAGGCACGTTTTATTAAACAAGCAAACACAATCTTAATTTACGGTTCGATCTATTGGCTTCTGGGTTTATTTTTAAAATTTAAAACAGCAAAAATCTTACGGTGAAATTTAAAAACAAAGGAATGACAGCAAAAAAAACTATTAAGTAATTAATGATCATGGTACAATATGATGATTGTAATGAGACCAATTCTGTTGGTAAGCTCGGTAAAGTATGCCTCACACCTAAAAACTCTAGCCGTACCATCCGAAGTGATCATTTTGGTTTACCTACTTAAAATTAATACAGAAATGACCATCCAAATGCATCAATTGGTAGCCGCACCAATAATGAATACAGTAATAATAATATCATTCAATAATGAAAATAATAATAAAAGCAATAAAATTGATAAGAGCTATCTTAAAGTTCGACCTACAAAAATAAGATAATAAAAAAAAATAATGGGAACGATACCCGTTAGATCGGTCTGAAGGTATGCTGCTGAAAAGGCTGCAAGCTCAGTAGTTGAGGTGAAAGCTCAACGTGTAATGGCCTCTGGCCCCGGTAGTAAAAATCCAGTACTCGCTTCTGGTCCCGGTAGTGACACACTGTAATAACCCAATATTAATTAGACCAAGCCCCTTACTTCAATGAAGAAATTATAGCCCCCCCCCTTGCACATATATATTTTTATAAAACAAATCACCCCCAAAAATTATCAATGGTTTTTCAGTAACGATCAGCAAATAAAAGAAATACAAAATGTGCAAATAACTTGAATATAAAAAGAAATACCTATGAACCATCCCTAAATAATATAAACTGATCCAAACTAAAGTCACAATAAGAAAAAATATCAGATATGATAAAAGGAAAAGGTTAAAATATCCTATGGAATGCAATAACACAGATAAAAGCACTTAAATCGTTAAATTAGACAAAAAGCTTTAGCAATATTTACCTCACTCGAATTGGAGGGTTGCCTGTAGGATCAACTGTCTCGATTTTATTAGGTGAGCCCGGAAAGCCTCTAGAAATAATGGAAAACCTTTAGCGCCATGGCGACCATGTGAAGGCAGGCAGTAAAAAAAATAAATTTCAGGAAAAAATCTTATCTCGTGCAGTACGAATATCCCAATAACTTGGTTGTGTCAAGCACTAATTAGGGATTCATTCACAGATCCCCTAGAAGGGTAGTATTAAACACAATACAAAAAGATTGAGTCGCCTAGGACTGCACTACAGCAAAACGATTCCTCTCTTCCCAGTAGGTATTTCTAGCAGAACGAGATCATCGGTTTCCATCAATTTGCCTTTGCCACTTCCACGGAATCAAAAAAAAAATGGTAGTGCCGAGAATACTGGTCGAAGTGAAGAAATAGTCGATACGAGGAATACTTCTAAGATAATAAACGAGAACTAAGCGTTGTAAAACGACTGCGAAAGCAACAACTAATGAGCTAAAATTAAATTGTTCAATATATAATAGAAAATATTCCTAAACGAAATAATAAACCTTTAAAAATCCCAATCGACAGCAACAATTAAGTGAAAAGAGCCCATTACTAATATTCAAGGCTACCAATCGAATATTACAAAACTTACAACATGCCACTCGAAGAGATAAATATAAAGTAGATATCCCAAATATCAATGTCCTTAACTGTAGGTAAAAAGATGCAACTACAATATAAACTCTAAATCCACTAAAGCATAAGAAAGCAAAACAAACATTGACGATTGAATGAAAATTATTGAAGAAAAAAATGGGAAAAAAATCACAAGGAAGATATGTGAGGGATACGCCCTTAATCCCTAAAGCACTATGAGAAGAAACAACAATGCGCAATATATGTAGAGATCAACAAGTCTTAGAAGAAAATAGGCAACAGGTACTAGTTTTTACTATTGGCGAGAAAGAAAAATTTAATAACTAACAATTATTCTCGAATTAACAGGTAAACAAGAAGGCAGCAGCAGTATCTTAAAGCAAATCAGTGACTCCAACAAGTTAAAGCAATATCAACCTGAGATTAGAAGTTAAATCTTCAAACGGAAAGTAGTATATGAATTTGATCGATCTAACGAGGATCAAAGGTAGGTTATTAATTCAGTTCTTACAAATACAGAATTGCCAGTAAACATAACTATTTTAATATAAACAAGCAAAGTTAAACTGATAACATAATATCTTATTTTAGTTGTTTGATCAAGCCTAAGCGAGGCAACAGATTATACAATGAAATAGATATAGGCACAAAGTGCTGGAGGACAACATAAGAAAGAGGATTATCAGAATAGCCACTCACTTGCATAAACTCCACAAAATTATCAGAAAGTATGTTTTTTCGTGCACCTCAAACTCAATTTTGCTTATTTCATGTGCTTTTAATAAATTCAACTCATCAACTTTTTTTTGAGCATTTCATCTCTACTTGGCCATATTGTAATGACTCAACCAGGGGGTGTCATATTATATTTCCTAGAGTTATTAGTTTAGTCAGATCTAGTCTAATCAGGTCAGAATGTTCTGCTGCCGTGTGCAATCGTATGCAGTTTATAAAATATGTTAGTATAATATTTAGTAATTACTACAATATCCTGTTGATATACTTATTACAAGATCCTGTATATATACTTATACCGTTATAATATGTTGATATTTTTTGATAAATAACTAGGGCAATTTAAAAAAAAAATAATGGTATAAGGTCTTCTTTCAGCCGTGGTTTTAGTAAATCTATTGTAAAAACTTACCAGTGTTTGAATCTTTGAACTGTTGTACTTTTTATGATATTACATTACCTTCAGGTAAATAAGCTTCGTATACTTTCGTGTTGTTTGTGAGCTCAAAGTTATCTCGGGGTATAGCATTTAGCCATTTTTGTCGTAAACTTACGTCCTATGGAAAGCTGAAAACCTGAACTTTAGGTCCATTTTTATAGGTCCGTTACAACCAGGAATACAATATTATTGAAACATTATTACACTAAGTATCGGCTACCACAAGACTAGCTGAAACCGAGAGAAAAACATACACTTAAACACGAACGAAAGCTTTTAAACTGTGCTGTAAACAAACCGGTCGACAAGCATAAAAGTAACACGTCTTTAACTCCGAAATATAGTATATACATTTTATAGCTAAATATATAAAGAAATATTATGTACAAGTAGTTCCGATTTCAGGAAAATGCAAGAAAATAACACTAATTACCGCATCCATTATCGGCAAATTCTCAAACTAATCATTTGTTTTGTTTCCTGTTTATGTGACATCGTCTCAGATGATGCGCTTTGGAGGTGCCACGCCCAATTTTTACCCAAAAGTCGTTAAAATCGTTTAAAAAACAAGGATTCGACACCCTCTTGAATTGCATGCCACGAATGATATGTTGCAAAATGAGTCGGTTAAATTCCCAGGGGTGGCCATGGCCCCCCC
>MU182032.1:144062-166244 GCA_016904865.1 Pissodes strobi
TTGCAAAATGAGTCGGTTAAATTCCCAGGGGTGGCCATGGCCCCCCCTGTCTACGCCCATGACGGGCATCCTGATATTCGCTACTATTGAAGTGGCAACGTTGCAACCAATTGCGCCTCGATCGCGATTACCTTTCCACCCGTGAGCCCCCCTCTTAATTTTCACTCCACAGCGCATAGGTTAACATCGATGACGTCACGAGCTAAAAATTTATGAGCACTGTCCCTCTTGTAGGCATGTTGTTGGTTGTACTCCAAGCGGGAAATCATTTCTTCTAATAATTGTTCCTGCTTTATCACAGTCGTTAAAAAGTCATAATTTTATACATTATTATACAGACAAATAATCAAATATAATAGGATTATACTTACATTTAAAAGAGGTAAACTATCAAATGAAAATTATATAGACCTGCACGATCATATTATCAGACTAGGAACTAATTTTAAATTTTATATTTGGTATATCGATTTGGGTTTTAGTTAGGTAAATGATTTAACGCTTAAATTATTTTAGAAGGGTCAAATAAACATTGCCCTTTGTTAAATTAATATTCACAAATGTTTGTAGGGACATGTTAATAAGGTTAACTTTTTCACTGTTAACGTAACGAAAAATCATTTTTAAATCAATAAATTAAATATAGTTCAATTAACTAAAACGAAAAATCATTTTTAAATCAATAAATTAAATATAGTTCAATTAACTAAAAAACATGATATGGATGGAACATAAAGAACTCTCCAATTAACACGATTAAAATGTTCACATTAACGTTGGACCAACGTTGAAAAGTTAACAAGAATAAAATGCCAGTTCAACTTTTAGGCTATTGTTTAATGAACAAGAAAATTGCTAATGCAACAGGCAGAAAGTTAATCTAACCTTCAAACCTTCTAAAGGTTAGCGACGCAAAATTGTTAATTAGAGCATTTAATTTTTTCAGTGTAGAATATACAATATAAATAATAGATGGAAATTGAACAGATGTGCGCGATGCAGAGAGATGGTCGAAAAGATTTGTCAAGTGTAGATCGAGAGCGGATATGTGAACTTGGGGAAAAGCACCAACTCGACTGACGATTTGAAATGACTTTTTACAAACTGGCTTCCAATGCTCAAAATAAAAACAAAATAATGAAACGATTTAAGGCCTATGCCTGACAGCGGACCTTTATATGAATGTTTGATGATGAAGATGAATTCTCAATGTAACAACTAATATGAATGGAAAATCAGAAAGTAACAACGTACTAAAAATTTGAAAGTTTTGGTAAATTTAACTAAAAATGTTGAAAAATATAATGAAAAAAAAAATATGCAGTTCTTAAAATGTAACAAAGAAGCGAAAATAAGGAATAGAAACATATAATTGGACATGGACATTTAATTTGAATATCTTACGACACATGAAACGGCACAATAATGTTTATACCTCTATTTTGAAAACAATAATACTTAAATAATTGATAGATTAATCGAATACCTACTTACCTGTATGAAGATTAATCGTAATTTTCCGAGCTTGTCTTCCGATATGATTACATTGTAGTTTCTGAATCACCATTCCTATCGATACGTTTTTAAAGCATAAAGTTTTTTATCCTCAACCCGAGCCTGCTATCGCACTTCGATACTTACTCATTCTGTTTTAGAGCAAAATTGTCCGCCTAAGGGGCATGTGGTTGGGAGGGTTGTAATCATATTGGAAGACAAGCTCGGAAAATTACGATTAATCTTCATATAGGTAAGTAGGTATTCGATTAATCTATCAATTTTCCATCGCTTGTCTTCAGATATGATTACATTGTAGCTAGATGGTGCAATTTTGCATTATTCTACCTCCAATCCTGAGAATACCACAAAAAACACAATTAAGGCAGCAAAGTCGTTCAATTCAACTCTTTTTTTAAGTATGGCAAAAAAAATCAATGAAAATTATGTCCTATAAATTCCTTAACCACTTAAATAAATATATTTTTTATTACGCATGCATCATAATCAACGATTATCGCACGCTGCAGCGTGCTTAAAATGATGTTTATGATGCGCCTACTTTTTTAAAGGTTGCTATAGAAACATTTCAAATGTCAAATGTCAAATGTGACAGATTAATATATTCGTCAATATATTCCTTCAGTTTAATATTTAAAACACTTTTGGGATTATGATGCATTCGTAATAAAAAATAGCGTATGATATACGTGTATCAGAGGCCTTTAAAGCTCTTGCGACTTACAAAACACTCCGCTGCGCGTCGTGTTTTGAAATATGTCGCGCGTGCTTTAAAGGCCCTCTTATACACTTATATCATAATATACTATTATTTAACATATTATTGACATATACAATCAGAGCAAAACAAATATTATAAATTGAACCTTAGGCAACGGAATACTTAAAAGGCTACCTATGAGGGCAAAGATATACTCAAATTTCAAATTGTATTGGCAGATATGTCACTGGGCGTACCTAGAGGTCGCGTATAGAATCTGAAGAAGTGTCAGATTTATAGGACTCCACCCTGCTATATTCTTAATGACATTAATTTATGTTTACGTCAAACTTAAAGGCTGCTCACGTGCTGGCGTGTATTACACTATATCCGGTAACAAACCATACCACTGTTTTTAAAAATTTAGTTTATCCTCCTACTTAAGTTTTGAGTTATTGCGTGGTGATGTGGTTTTTTGAGAGTTTAAAATAGGGATGTAAAATTGGAACGAAGGTGCACGGTGACTTTAATGTACTGTTTTGTAGAATTTGCGACACATAATAGGTAATTCTGGTTTATGAAAATACGGAAAATAGGCTGGTTTTTATAGGGAGCTGAGGTTTAAATTTTTTCCGAAATCTTCAATTTTGACTGTAGAGTAGTGTAGAGTCTCTATTATTGTCGATCGTAATTTTTCATAATGTTTGGATCCGATGTGCTGAACTTAGTGCCATAAGTGTAACCGTTTTCTTTGTTAGTTTATCAGGTGATAGAGATTGTAAAGGGTAAAGTGTTCATAAATAGAGTAATACAGATTCAACGTTCCATGTAAAATCGTATTTAGGTTTAGGGGGCTTTAACTTGTAGCTTCCCTTCAAAAATCTTTTTATTATATATTAATCCCTATTAGGCGGTAAAACATAAAGTTATCTATAGGTACTTATCAAGACCTAAGAAGCTCCTTTGTTTACTTCGCGAACTAAAAAGGTCAGATAAATGTTTAAAATATAAGTAAAGACATCGAAATTTTGATGTTACAGAAATTATAATACCTACTTATTAACACAAGCGTTGTATGTTAAATATTAATTAACAATTTGTTTTAACAAAAAATATTTATAGGTACGCCTATGTTATTACTATTAAGTTAGCAGCACTTTAGACAGTAGCATAACGTTGACAGTGTTGTTGTTAGTTAGATATATTTTATATATCGTTGCATTATTATAAATACATAAAATAAAAATACTAAAAGCTGGTGTTTTATCAACACAAGAACAATTAAAACAATTTTAAATTCACAACATTGTACTGTTTCCAAGTTCCTTCTGAGATGGATCGTAGCCAACCGACAGATCTAGCCGTGACACTGGATACGTGACGTCACAATCGTCGATGGGCGCTCGAAGTTTTTAATGCGGATTAATACAGAAAGATACGCTTTGTGCGGGTATTTTGCTACAAATAAATCAATAAAGCCGTTTTTATTAATGTTTATTTTATCTGATTAAATTAATTTAAAGAATATTCATTGTTTTAATGTTAACTATGACTTCTCTAACACCTGCATAGATATAATAACTTTTGTTTGACAAACATCACTACAAATAATGTAGTGAGTAGATTATAAACTACAACGAATAAATAAAACATTGAGAACACAACATTTAATTGCCAATCCCGGATAATAAATATTAGGTCTATTCTAGCAGTAATAAAAAAAACATTCAAGTAATTTTGATTGGTAGAAATCAGTTCCCTACTAGTTTGCTGACTGTTTCCAACTAAATAGGAATTAGGTAAATTCCATTGAAATGGCTTGTGATTACCGCTAAAACAAACCTGTTACATCAAATACGTAACAAAATAATAATCACCTATCAAATCAAAACCGAATACTACATTGGTAGGTACTAATTTCGTTTAAATATTAAGCTAACTAGGTGTAAGTAAGTTAAAAAAAATATATATCAAGTTCAATTAAAATTTGTTATTTGCTGCTAAGTTTGTTCACAGCTCTTTGCTTCTTCCCTGATTGTGATTGTATTATTGAATTCTGGGTTTTGCAATAATTATTCAAAAGTATGTTTGAAAAATGGACAATGCACTGTTCAAACAATTTATTTTCACTAAGTCCACAAGTATCACAAATATGCTGAGATGTAATCCACAAGTATCACAAATATGCTGAGATGTAGTAAGCATTTCAATGGCCAGATATTGCAAAACACTTTTTTGTGACTTACATTTTAAAAATAAATTTTCAAATGTCTCGCTAATTAAAATTTTAAACACTAAAAACATGTTTGTTATTATTTGTACAATTACATCCTTAGGCCACTTCAATCCCCCCCGGTCCAAACAAGAAATGTATGAAAATTCTGCGGAATCAGGTACTTCAACGTCTAAATTATTATCAAAACAGATTAAATTGGCACAAATGGTACATTTATTTTTCTTTGTTATAACTCTTGCAATATACCCGCCTATGTAAATCAAAATTCGCGTGTCTTTATCGTCAACAGACTCATCATTGGTTAATAGTAAGACATCAAGGACCATGTCATCAAATTCTGAATCACTTTCTAAATGAATAGCTCTTTCTTCCCTTCAAAGTAGTTATTTAGAGTAAAATCGCCCTTTTTTGCCGATTTTAATTTTAAAGTACTTAGCAATTTTAATTTCCTTTCCGACTCCAAGACTTGCACCACTGATATATGGTAGTTACCGCCGGACATTAGGCGGTACTGTCCAAATCTTCCCTCTAAATCACGGCTTTGGAATTTTCCCAGTAACACGTAGTCAAATGTCAGATCGTTTATTAAATAGGTGCACATTTCAATAAATGTCTGGCACGTGTGTGTGAGAGAGAAATAAGTTTGGTTTGACAACTTTCCATTCCTAGAGGTCTTTGATTCACCTTGAATTGCTAAATTATTCCACAATTCCAAGCATATTAGAAAAATTTTTAAAAATGTAATATTTCTGTCAGTATCGATATTTTGTATCGGGTCGTAATATGGACCGCGGAAACGTATCCCTTTGAACTGTGAACTGCAATTAACAATTTTCCACCATTTTGATATTAGATTCAAGAATTTTATTGTTCCGTTTACTAAATGCAAATTATTTTTAAAATGCTCTTTTAAAGCAGCTACATTTTTATTTTCAAAACGACGTACACATAATTTTACATTTTGTCTCTCAATAGACGAAGGATATAATACTTTTCGTGATAGATTGGGTGCAAGTTTTATTATTTTAGTTTCTTCTTCTACAAACATTTTTTTCAGATTATTCACAGAAGCTGTAATTACCAGTACGTTATTAGCTTCTGGGAAGTTTTGCGGTATTTGCATATCATGTGGTATATCGGGCAAAAAAAATGTTTGAAAATTATCCTTTTGATTGAACCACACATTTCTTATTGACTTAAAAATATGGACCGTGTCAAAAAGAATAAAGATTTTTTGTTGATTATTTACAAAAGGATTTAAAAAGTAACTACTTATTTTCCCACCGCATAGCAAATCAAACATTTTTTTATTAACAGAATTATTATCTGATATTACAGCGATAACTCGGTATCCGATATTTGTTAGAATCTCTAAAACTTTAAGAGTGAGCTCATGAAGTAAATCACATTTTAATGTGGAAATGGGGAACAAACCAACTATATCTTTATAATAGCAAAATATTGAAGAAATCATGAAAGCCTGAATAGTAGTGGCGGGTGTTTTCTCCTCGCTTTTAGATGTTGAAGCAAAACATTCGATTTTACCACCTTTATACATTAGATTTGACGTAAATTTCGTCTAACATTAAAATAACGTTCTTTTCCATATCATTTAGAGCATTTCGTTTCTCTGTGAGATAATTCAAATGAATCTGGTCCATGCCTGAGCTGTTAGAACCTATTTTCAACAATAACCGTTTTAAATGTCGCGGACTGGGTAATGTCAATGTATTTGAATTTTTCATCAAACAATATGCACCTGGAAATGAAAAAAAAATACTACTAGCCCAAATAAGAATGTCTGCAGAATATGTTATTTTGTTACAATTTAATAGTAAAATTTGCTCGCGAATGAATTTAATTTTTTTTACCATTTCGTCAGTTTTGGCCTCGTTTTCTATCCTAAGTAGAATCTTACTCACAAACTTTAAACCGTCGTCATTAAGATTAGAAGTATTATAATTTTTCACAAATTCCAATACATTAATTAGCATGAACCAGGAGCTGCATATTTGTGTTTTAGCTACAATATCTTGAAAATCTTTGTTATTAATTTCAATATTTTTGTAAAAAAAAAATTATTTGCACATCTTTGAATATTATAATGCCTTTAAGAATATACGGCAACACTGAAGGTGAATCACCCTCACTTATGTTACAAATCACTATTTTTTCATTGTAAATATTTAAAGTAAAATAGTTAGTTAGATATTTTTTAATTTTAGCGGAAATATTTATACTTATTTCTTCAAAGTTGTGTATTAAATCACTCTCTTTCTTAATTTCTTCATCGATTTTTTTTCGTTTTTCATATTCTTTATGACGCAAAGTAGGGGATTTTCGTTTAGGTGGCAATTTAACAGACATATATGACGGTTGATTGTCAAAAATAGTTGGATAGGCATCTTCCGACAGTTTTATGATATCTCGCGGTACCCTCAAAACTGTCCGGTCAGGCCTGGTCATTACATCTTCCCGCAAAATAAACTTTTCAGCAAAATGCTTAATGCAAACTCGAGAGCTTTCTCTGACTTCATAGCCTTCTCGATGAATCGATCGTAGCCATTTTTCACGATGACTATGTTCTTTTGGAAAACGAAATACTGTTACCTTATCAGCTGTATTGTAGTTGCTTTTGCAGCCGGGAACTGAACAAGAATGTGGCATTTTCCTAAAGAAAAATCGACGCTCACATAACAGATGCCAGGCAAAAATTTTAAACGCCAAAAAGTTGAGGACCAACTCGTACAAACATCTGATTTGCAATGCAAAATGCAATGTAATGCGGTGCGGCCCGGGCCGGTCGTCGCCGCAGTTTCCATCGCACCATCCTCGATTGTGACGTCACCACAGCGGAGGGGATGAGCGTCATGGCTAGATCTGTCGGTCGGCTACGGATGGATGCAAACATTATTGGGATGGCATGACCGGAAATGATTCTTTGAAGAAATGCTTCTCAGACAGTTTCCTTGCCACCAGGAAAATTTTCCTGTATAAGAGGTGAGAGTCTCTATAGAGAGTAACCAATTTTTACTCGATTTAAAAATCAATGGTTTCCCAACTAATAAACTAAGAAACAAGGTATACCAGGGTTGTAATAGCCACCCAGGTACTACCAATATTCCGGTGGCTTCATCCTGTATAGTTTTATCTAAAGCATTAAATAGCATAGAAAACAAGGGAAAAGCGTAAAAATGTTCATCATGCCAAGAAATTGTATATGCACCGACTGCTGTGGAGGTTGGATACGGAAACCAGGAAATATATTTATTGTATTTTGCATTATAATAAGTTGCAAATAAATCTAACCGCTTATTATTTTCTGATATACCTGCTTGTTTAGTTCGTATTCTGTTTGAACGGAAGTTTGTCTTGATGCCTTATCGGCTTCCTTTTTTCTTTTGAAGCGATATAAGATGAAAAGAGTGTTATAGGTTTTGTTCACATCAGCCTAAAATTTGAAAGGTTATATTGGTTAAGTTTCGATATTTTATGCTTCCCCCACGATTAATGCAGGATATTACCGTCTTATTATCGATTCTAAATAAGACTCCAATATTTTCAATTGATTTAGTAAATAATTGTAAGCCATGACAAGCAACTTTAATTTCGAGCCATGACAAGGTAATTAATATGCTTAGACTTATCAGCTTCTTCCCAAAACTCGCGAAATTTTTGGCCGTTAGAATAGCCTGTAGGAGACGCAGACGCATAAGAGAAAAAAAAAACAAAATTCCAATGAAAACGTACTAGGCTTCATATTTATAGTATATTCTAGATTGTCTATCCACCAGCTAATAATTTGATTTGTATCTTTTGAAATTAATATTCTGTCACTGTACGACTTTCCTTTTAAGGCTTTAAATTTTGCACGCCCTTGTCTTTTGATACGATGATGACTCCGAGGAACGGCAGGTGTCGCTACTACCAAAACACCAATAATTTTTGCAAAATCTCGAATTGTAGTACCTGACTTGTTAACATATTTTTTAAATTGCCTGTTTTATTGAATTAATTTTCTTAAGAGGTAAAGAAACGGTCGAGGAAACGGTCCTCTGAATTAAGTCCTAAGTATCATAAGTGTTATTTTTATGATGGTATTAACTGACTTTTTCTGTATTTATAATAAATCCTAAATCATTTAGGAGCATTATGCACATTGCAAAACAGTAAAGTGCATCAGCCAAGCATGACAAATGGTTGGTGTTGTTAGCTAACTGCTCCTACAGCTGTTAGCCCGTGCCCCCATTGGTGTTGTAGGAACCCTTGCAAATAAATAAATTTGCACACAATAATGTGCGGGAGATATTTAGTCAAATAACTAACACCCTGTAAAGTATACAGCTGTTTTGCAGACAATAGTCTTCAGGAGATAATTTAGTCAAAACAATTTACATCCTGTAAAGTATGCAGCTATTTTGCAGAATAAGGAGTCCATGATTGCAATCTTAATTAAATAGGTCCACGACCATATTAAAATATATACTGTTGGCTCACAGCCTTTTAATCGCTCAAGTGATGATAGAATTTACTGAATAGCCCACGGCTATCCCTCAGAAAATATGGCCCACGGCCTTAATGGCAAATATGTTTTGCCATAACACCCTGTAAGGTATGCAGCTATGTTGCAGACAATAGTCTGCGGGTAATATTTTAGTCAAAACAGCTAACAGTCTGTAAAGTATACAGCTATTTTTCAGACAATAGTCTGCGGGTGATATTTTAATGAAAACAAATTAACACCCTGTAACATATACAGCTATTTTGCAGACAATAAGGAGTCAGTACATGATAGCAATTTTAATTAAATAGGTCCACGACCATATTAGAAATATATACTGTTTTTTGTCCCTATTGGAACTGATTATTGCTGCATAAATAGGGGAAATATTATATACACAAGTGTATCTGATTATCATTTGGCGGTGACAAGTTTGGAGTTCGCATAATAAACGATCACTTCTTAGTAAGTCAATTGCCAACTTTTAGTGGAGAAGTCGAATAGGTAGGTCCTCGACCCTAGGCTTAATCAATTAATAATTTATAATAAAAATAATATTAATAATGTTTTGTATTGCGAAGCCCTCGGCCTAAACCTATCCTTTTTCCATGCCCTCGGCAAGAATTTTTCGATCGAGTGCAAATTATCAGGCCCTCGGCCTATGCACTATCTAACTCAATCTAACTAACTCTTTGTAAGGAAGTCGAATAGTTAGGTCCTCGACCCTAAGCTAAATCAAATAATAATTTAAAATAAAAATAATATTAAGAATGTTTTGTATTGCGAAACCCTCGACCTAAACATATTCTTTTTCTCTGCCCTCGGCAAGAATTTTTCGATTGACTGCTATTTGTATGCAAATTATAGGCCCTCGGCCTATGCACTTCTCAATCCATCTAACCAATTCTTTGTGGGGAAGTCGAATAGTTAGGTCCTCGATCCTAGGCTTAATCAATTAATAATTTATAATAAAAATAATATTAAGAATGTTTTGTTTTGCGTAGCCCTCGGCCTAAACCTTCCTTTTCCTATACCCTCGGCAAGAATTTTTCGATTGAGTGCTATTTGTATGCAAATTATATGGCCCTCGGCATATGCACTATCTAACTCAATCTGAATTTTTCGATTGAGTGCAAATTATAAGGCCCTCGGCCTATGCACTATCAAACTCAATCTAACTAACTCTTTTAGGGAAGTCGAATAGTTAGGTCCTCGACCCTAAGCTTAATCAATTAATAGTTTATAATAAAAATAATATTAAGAATGTTTTGTATTGCGAAGCATTCGGCCTAAACATATTATTTTTCTATGCCCTCGGCAAGCATTTGTCGATTGAGTGCTATTTGTATGCGAATTATAAGACCCTCGGCCTATGCACTATCTAACTCAATCTAACTAACTCTTTGTGGGGAAGTGGAATAGTTAGGTCCTCGACCATAGGCTTAACCAATTAATAATTTATAATAAGAATAATAATAAGAATTTTTTGTGTTGTGAAGTCCTTGGCCTGGACGTATTCTTTTTCTATGCCCACGGCAAGACGAATATTTTGATCGAGTGCTATTCGTACGTAAATATTACAAGGCCTTCGTGTTTGTACCTTATTCTCTATGTCTCTCGGTTGAGCAACGTATTGTGCCTTACTGAAAACCTGCATGAATATGAATTTAATAAGCCCTCGGCTTATATGCAAGTTTTTTTAATTATTCTAATTATTTAAAATAGTCTGGATGTAATTAGTGAGCTTAGCGTAAACCTCAATACAACTTATCAACTGTACATTGTAACATTGTACGTTGGACAATATATTTTCCCTTCTTTTCGACATTTTATTTCACAAACACAAACACAGCACGTTTTTTCAACGTATTCGATGGATACGGAAAACAGAATCAGTAAGTATCGAAGTGCGATAGCAGGCTCGGGTTGAGGATAAAAAACTTTATGCTTTAAAAACGTATCGATGGGTATGGTGATTCAGAAACTACAATGTATTCATATCGGAAGACACGCGATGGAAAATATACTACTTAAGACACCTGATATGACATGCATATAAGGACAAAAGCTATAATAATAATCTAGAGCTTTTTTACAATTATTGACACGTACGGTTTCACAATTTTAGGTGCACTTATTACCCACTTACATATTGAAAAATTTTATAACTAAAAAAGCACATCCTTTAAAACTTCAAAGAAATTCTGTTGCAACTAATCAGGTTCATTAGTTAATGATGTAGTCATTATATATTTGCAACTTCCCACTGACGGAGCGAACTATGACGACAATAAATCGATCCGGCGCGATTGATAATAAGGTTCAGGAATGCGTCGTCTGCATTGCTTCTAACTTTGGCTAAATCTACTTGATAAATTAGGAAAAAGCTAGATCCTGCAATTAAGTCTATCGCTTAAAACGGACTAGATAGTAGACTGGGAAAAATGAAGATATTTAAACTAATTCAGTTTATGTTTCCTCTTCATCAAGAATATATCCTTAATATTAATGCTGTATTCTTCGATTAGCGCGTTTCTTATCTCCTGGGGGTTGAATGCCCCCCATCCAACCCCTGCAAGACTAAAGCGTTAGTTCTTGCCGTCTTCTCCGCATAAGAATGGTACGCTATTTTGTCCATGTCGAACATACGTTTAAGGTTTTTCCAATCTTTAATGTTTTTGCACCAGATAATGATTGAATTTATTGTATACTTGCGTTTGTAGTCCTTTATGTAAGCTGCCCTGATGTTGGCTACTAAATCATGGTGGCTAACCAGCCCGCCCTTAGTGACTATAGGTGGTCGTGGAGCTGGTTTAGTTTTTAGCGGGGTTTTCGACAATAGAGTCACCCTTCTTAGTGTGGTACGGGCTTCTCCTGTGATACCTACGAATTACTTTCTTGGTTTGCGTCACTCAGCGGTTGGAAACGGTTCCGTCGACTAGGCACCTACATCCGGGCAAACTTTGCGAATATTTCGCTTAAATTTGAAGGTTTTTAACGGCGTCTTAAATTGACCCTGAGAATTGTTGATATTATTAGTTTCCATCGGTAAAACGTTTCCCGACGTTTGCTCTAGGAGCGTGCCTGACACAGGAGCAGCCGCGACATGAGGTGATCGAGTTATTGGCTGATGCAACATCCATGTTTTTTGCGTCCTCTAACTGCGCAGTGCTTTTAGAGGTCGTTTGAAGGTCGTCCTTGTGCGGTTTTGCAATCACGCTGCTTGTACCAGCTGATTTAGGATTTTCCATGCTTGCTTTTTTCTTCTTGTAAGTCGGAATCACTCTTTCCCTTTGCCAGAATTGGTGTCGTCTGGGCCGTTTTAGTCTTCCGGCAACAGTCGATTTTTGGTACAACCGCCTTGCAGCTCCTGATCCTTTTAGTACGGGTATTTAGTAGATGCGTATTCGACCCATAAAAGGCCTCCTCAAGGTTTCTTTGCGTTGCCCTATCGAGATCCATGAAAACCGATAGCCAGTGATGACACTCACGGCAGCGATCAGCATTCCATTGCAGGTTGTTTGCTAAATTCTGTAACTCTTGCCTAGATCAGATCGCGTACGGTCACTAGCATCCGAATCATATCTACGACTCATCATCGCCCGTGTCAGATAATGCAGTGCATTATGTCCGGGGATCCGACGAGACAATAACGTATAAGATTTATTACTTATTGAGGAATAAATAAATAGCAAACTCATGGAAAATTATTCAGGCTATTTTGCAAAGCACAATAAATCACGAATCTGGGAGTGAAATCGCGTGAAGCTCGATTTGACGAAGAACTCGGATATCCGTGCCTTACCCTAAGACAATGATATCGAAATTATTTTTATCGCTGATCATGGTCTTCGGCCTGTGATCACAAAATTAATGACAATAACAACTTTTTTCTTAATACTGCAACTAAGTGTCTCAAAGTAGACTAACAAAACACTCAACTGGTCCTTGAATTAAATTGTGACATTATCAAGTGTTTTAACATTGGAAATGTTTTTGTTTTCCTATTATGGGGTATCAAATCACGAAAAAGTGCATGCTACATTTGGCACATCATGTAATATACGTGAGAGATCGTGTTAGTCTCTTTCCGAGGACGGAATCGGTTCAAATGGCAAAAATAAATTAAAGCTAACTGAAACTAACCGAATGTTAATTGAACGACTAACTCAAACTAACTAAAAGTAACCAAAACCACAAAAAGGGTTCAAATGAATCGGAACAAATTAAAAGAAATAAAAGTAAGTTACTAACACAAAGTAACCGAAATTTGGCGAATAACCAAAACTAGCCATAAAAATTAAAATTGGTAATAACCTATCGGATCCGGCTCAAATTACTAAAATAAATTAGAACTAACTGAAACTAACCGAAAGTTGATTCAACGACTAACCGAAAGTAACCAAAAGCTCGAAAAAAGGCTAAAACGTATCGGAACAGATTAAAAATATTAAAGTAAGTTAAAACTAACCAAAACTACATAAAATCATTAAATTCGATTATAACGTATCGGCACCGATTGAAATGACTAAAATTAAAACTAACTGAAATTAACTGAATATTCATTGAACGACTACCCACGACGACTATCTAACCCAACCTAAACTAACCAAAAGCACCAAATATAGCTAAAGCGTATCGAAACAGATTAAAAATATTATAGTAAGTTAAAAATAACCCAAGTTAACCGAATTTTGGCGACTAACCAATATTAACCAAAAACATTAATATTGATTATAACATATCGGAAAGTTGATTGCTTTTGAACCAAAACTAATCAAAAGTAACCAAAAGCACCGAAACGAGCTGAAATGTATCGAAATAGGTTACACAAATTAAAGTAGTTCAAACTAACCAAAACGAACCTAATTTTGGCGACTAACGAAAACTAACAAGAAGCATTATATTTAACTATAACGTTGGAGCCGGTTCAGATAAATACTTTGGTTTCTTGACAGTGAGTTTCCAAGGTCGCATCACGACACGGAAAATTTTAGTAAACGTCACGACACGGTTTATGCATAACTGATTATAACGTATCGAAACACGCTCAAATAAGGAAAATAAATTGTGACTAAGTGAAAACAACCGAAAGTTGATTGGACGACTAATCAAAACTAACCAAATCTATTAAAATTAATTAGAACGTTTCGGAACCAGTTCAAATGACTATAATAAGTTGAGACTAAGTGAAACTAATCGAAACTTGATTAGACGACTAAGCAAAACTAACCAAATCTATTAAAACCCATTATAACGTATCGGAACCGACTCAAATGACTAAAATAGGTTGAGACTAAGTAAAACTAACCACAGATATAGGAAATGGAAACTAACCGCAAGTTGATTAAACAACTAACCCAAATTAACCATATCTATTAAAATTGATTATAACGTATCAGAACCAGCTCAAATAAGTGAAGTAAGTTGAGATTAAGAAAAACTAACCAAAAGTTAATTAGACGATTAACCCAAACTAACCAAATCTATTAAAATCGATTATAACGTATCGAAACCGACCGAACTGACTAAAATAAGTAGAGACTAAGGGAAACTAACCGGATGTTGATTAGACTACTAACCAATACTAACCAAATGTATTAAACTTAATTATAACGTGCCGGAACCGACTCAAATGACTAAAATAAGTTGAGACTAAGTGAAATTATCCGAAAGTTGATTAGACGACTAACCAAAACTAACCAAATCTATTAAAATTGATTATAACGTATCAGAACCAGCTCTAGTAAGTAAAATAGGTGGAGACTAAGTAAAACTAACCGAAAGTTGATTAGACGACTAACCAAAACTAACCAAATCGATTAAAAAGGTTATAACGTATAGGAGCCGGCTCAAATAAGTAAAATAAGTTGAGACTAAGTGAAACTAATTGGAAGTTGAATCGACGATTAACCAAGACTAACTAAATCTATTAAAATTGATTATAACGTATCGTAACCGGTTAAAATGACTAGAATAAGTTGATAAGTGAATCTAACCGAAAGTTGATTAGCTGACTGACCAAAATTATCCAAATCTATTAAAATTGATTATAACGTATCGGAACCAGCTCAAATAAGTAAAAGAAGTTGAGACTAAGTGAAACTAACCGAGAGTTTATTCGACGATTAACCAAGAATAACCAAATCTCTTAAAATTGGTTATAACGTATCTTAACCGGTTCAAATGACTAAAATAAATTGATATTAAGTGAAATTAACCGAAATTTGAATTGACGACTAACCAAAACTAACCCAATCTATTAAAATTATTTATAACGTATCGGAAACGGTTCAAATGACTAAAGTAAGCAGATTGAGTGAAACTAACCGAAACTTGATTAGACGACTAAC
The DNA here is from genome assembly GCA_016904865.1 of Pissodes strobi. Lineage (NCBI taxonomy): Eukaryota > Metazoa > Arthropoda > Insecta > Coleoptera > Curculionidae > Pissodes > Pissodes strobi. The sequence continues at coordinate 159,368 of MU182032.1, forward strand.
CAAAATTAACCAAATCTATTAAAAATAATTATAACGCGTCGGAACCGGTTCAGATGGCTAAAATAAGTTGACACTAAGTGAAACTAATCGAAAGATGATTAAACGATTAACCAAATCTAAACAAATATATTAAAATTGATTATAGTGTATCGGAACCAGCTCAAATAAGTAAAATAAATTGAGACTAAGTGAAACTAACCGATAGTTGATTAGACGGCTAACCAAAACTAACCAAATCTATTAAAATTGATTATAACGTATCGGAACCGACTCAAATAACTAAAATAAGTTGAGACTACGTGAATCTAACCGACAGTTAATAAGATGACTAATAAATCAAAACTAACCAAATCTTTTAAAAATGATTATAACGTATCGGAATCAGCTGTAAAATAATTTGAGACTAAGTGGAACTAACCGAAAATTGAATAAACGACTAACCAAGTCTAGTAAAATTGATTATAACGTAACGGAATCGGCTCAAATAAGTGAAAAAAGTTGAGACTAAGTGAAGCTAACCGAAAATTGATTAGACGACTAACCAAAACTATCCAAATCTATTAAAATTGATTATAACGTATGGGAACCGAGTTAGAAGTGAAACTAACCGCGTTAGATCGGGGATTGAGAGACGAATCGAAGGCAGTTTTTACAACCACCACTAATGTTATAAATTGTAAAAAGAATCGAAACTTGAAGTAATATGCATTTATGTGGTATATTTTGGTAAACTAAACTTACGTAATCTGCTAAAAGTAATTTTTTACATTAGATTGGGTTAAGGGTGGGTAAGGGTGACTTTTAGTGTCTCACGACATACTAGTCGTGTCTCATATCGTTAGATCGAGGAATGTCAGATGAATCAAATGCAAATGATCTTTTGCTTTTTCAACCACACTTACCTATAACGTTATAAATTGTTAAAAAGAACGAAACTTCAAGTAATATGCATTTATTTGGAATATTTTAGTAAAATAAACTTACGTAATCTAACCTGATCTCACCCACACTCCTATCAACTACCTATTATATCTCCACACAATTATGAGTTTTCTCAGATCTCAAATTTAGTAAGCGTTGCATTCTGCCTCGGCATTTTCAATGTCTCCCCCGGTTGTATCTTTGTGAAGGACTATGAATTTTTAAATGTGTGCTTACATAATTATCTAATTTTAGCAATACTAATCTCGAAAGTACAAAAAAAATAATGTGTATTCGGCGGAACTAAAAGAGCCATCGAGCAGCAAACTCCATCCGTGGGATTGAATGAGCCACTTTAGTCCCCAGATATATAACATTTATTATTTTCTCCTGCATGTACTTGCATAGAAATTTTACATTACCAACTTCACTAAGTTTATTTTTTAGTGCAAAGAAAATGGGAAACCATCAAGGTCTCTTACATACAGGCTGCATTCAATAAATTTGCAGAAATGATTTTGGTTCAAGATGCAAAATAAGACATAACATTCTTGTCCATTATGAGACGAGAGAGTAATCATATCATATGATTACGATGCTGGGAGCAATGATAAATTAACACCACACTAAGCAAAAAGTTTGCGTAATCTTAAACAGTATTCATTATTTCTTGAAAAAATTAAATCATTCTTCACTCTGATACTGGGGACTAGTGAATGATCGGTTAAACCGGAAAGCAAATAATTGTTTCCGCAAATCGATTGGAGTTACAGAAATGGAAATCGCCGGCTTTAAATTTAAAACGTGGCCGAGTTCTTTCGGTCAATTTACCTGAGAAAGGTTTTCCACTTGCTTTAAAATACGCCTTTTTCCTCTAAATCGAAAATATATGATCCTCGTTGCAACGGGGATCATTTTGCACAATTTATTAAGTCAATTAAGCCCTCTCATCCTTATGACATAGTTAATATTGATAAAAATTGGAAGTCCTAAACGCCTAACTTTCCTCGTTAAGTTATGGGCAATAAAAGTTAACACCTGTCATAGCTAGGAAAATATTAGTTTTTGAGTGCCCACACGTGACTCAGTTTTCAAACAAGTCTAACTAGCGATGTTTGGATTAAAAATTTTAAAAAGCTTGTGGGGTGAATGTGACTTCGTTTAGAAACTCTTTTCACTCTGCAAATAATAATAATTATATCCAAGTTAAGTCAAAACAGATCTTATGGATTTATTTTAAAATGACGGTAATTTTTTTAACCATTGGACTCTTATTATTTTATCATAGGTTCGTGAGCAATAATGAAGGTACTTTAATGTTTTAGCGCCAAAAAAAGCAATTTTTTTTATTTGAATATCCATATGTTGCTTTATTATGTGGCAATTAAATAAAATTAAGAGTAATTCGTGAGAAAAAATGCCACACAAAATTAAGTACATGTAACAGGATAGCAAAGGATCCCCTAGTTCAATGGATTTAGGCCCCCAGCGGAATTTAATGAGATTTAAATATAATATTTATTGCACAAATATTGCAGCTGGAACTTTTCCATCATTTTAAAGTGTCCAGTGAGGCTACCTGGTTTCAGTTCTTTGTTGAGGTTAGGTATTATTACCTACATGGCGGCTGTGATGTTACATACATCGTAGCACCTGTATCAGTGGTGTAACTGGAAATTTCGCCCGCCCCCCCGCAATTTTTTTTGGGGGCTCCTCGGCGCACTTGTACTCCAGAGCTTTTCCTTTTTAGGGCCCCTCTAGGCGGCGCCCCCCCCCCCCGCATTGCGGGGGCTGGCGGGGGTATAGTTATGCCACTGACCTGCATTGCTCAAACAAGTTATAGCCGTTCCACCTTTTGCAGCCCGCTTTGTGTTCTAGGTTAGGACCACCATGTTAAGAAGGCATATGTGATGCCAGATCAATAGGATCTGCGGGTCCCACTACAAAATTCTTTTACTAATAGCCGCGCGTGCGTGTTCGCGATGTATGATGTAGGGAATAGGGAATTTATGTGTTTATGGTCCAGTGCATATCCCTGGTGGCGCAGTGGGTTAGAGGCTATGCTTGTGACACGGCCGCCCTGGTTTGATTCCCGTCTGTGGTGAGACTTTTTCATAGTTGTTTTTTCTTGATTTTGGGTATGTTTTGAGTTAGTTTTGTTTGGCTGCGCCCCGAAGCCAGCAGAGGGCCGTGCGTGAAGTTAACAGTACTCTTATAGTGTTACAGAATATGTTGAGTTTGCGCGAGTGTTAGTAAGGAAATTTTAGGGTGGGACCTGTAGGCCCTAGTGCCGGATCTGGGTTTGTGTCTCCACGATTTGCCAAATAACGAGCATTATCTTCATGGTCGTCATCATTTATTTGGTTTAATGAACATAGTTTCTTAACTAAATCTACTATATAGATAAGGAAAGTATGTACCCTATTACAAAGGTAATTCAAAGCAATATAAACCAATTTCAGAACGAAATGGTAACAATAGGAAACTTAATGTGGTGCAAAATTATTAATAAAACTAAATCAATTAAAATTCATTAATAGACAATTTTTAAATAAAGTGTTAAATAATATAAATCAAAGATCGTCCAAACCATTTCGATGGGGTTATATTTACAATGGTATGGTGGGAGGCGAAGAACCCTATGACCAAAAGGTTGTACATATTCATCAAGAAGATATTTTTTTCCTCAACTTCGATTTTTTTCTACCAAATCCCAGGTTTGGTCCTTCATGGCTGTCTTCGGAAAGGAAATTTTTATTTCGGACAGCCACAAAATTAATCTCTTTTGGTCCAAGCTTTTCGGAGTATGTCTTCTACCAGCCCGGAGAGGTAGCTAGCGTTGCCCATGATAATTAATGATTTGGACGGCAAATTAGCAACAAGTTGATTGTCTAACCATTTTTCGAATAACCGCAGAGGTTTTGTTGGGGTAGTTTTAGGGTTAAGGTTCAGGTGTCTTTAACCACTTTAATGTAAATGTGCAAGAAAACTAAATTAAACTAAACACAAATATAGTCAGAACGCTCCATAAATTGTTGCAAAACTCTCTTCATATTCGGGACCCCCTGTACATACATCCCTACTAACATTTTTGGTAATATTAATTTATTTAGTCACTCTCTTATTTTTATGAGGAGAATATTAGATAGATTTAAACAAATTTGCACTAAATTTTGGGATAAGGAAGCGAGTGTATTGGGAGCCCCCTAAGGAAAAACTGCATTTAACTGTTGACGCCCGATTGTTAAAAAAATTAAATAGCAAAAACCTAATGTTTAATGGATAAAAAACATTTGGTTCCCATTTCATAGTTGGGTAATGGAAGCCATATGAATTTTCATGAGTTCCTTTAATGCACCTATAGAACGAAAGTGACCAACCCAAAATTTGATGTGTTTGACATTTCGTATTAAAGCAATACAATTTGGCACTATCTATTGAAATCTAGTTAAAGTATGTCGAAAGTCTAATTGCACAGCAAATAATTTGACTCCTCCAGTACCCCCAATATGACTAAATTTTATTTTTTGAATTATAGAAACCGGTACATATATTTTTTAGTAAATTAAACACTGTTGCAAAATTACAAACTCTCGTAAAGCATAGTATCACAAATTATTACAAAATAATAATAATAGCAATACTTCCCATGCAGGTTCCCACAGTAAATACGGCGACCAAGACAAAGAAGCATCAGTGCATTTGACTGTGCTAATATTTATAGAATATTCTGGTCTACAAAAACTTTCTAGCTCCCATTACCACCTGCTCCGCTACCAACGGGTTTCTTTTTAAATAAAAGCAGCTTCAACTTATATTCACCGCTTTTTGAAGAGTGTGTGACTTTGGTATCATCCTGGCAGGTATTTCTAAAAGATCCTTCACTGAATATCCATGTTTCATCAAGGAAGACTGGAGTAAAACAGTTTTATAGTAAATTCATATATTTGTGTACTCCCGCAAAAATGTAATTATTCTTTTATTATAAACATCTGGTAAATCCATGAGATATTTGCGGTTATTGCTTTTCTTTCATTCAAAGCCAATTTCTCTTTCATATTTTGGCAGAAAACTAATGGAGTAGTTAAAATGATTGGACATATAATTTAATTCCTGATAGAGAAATTTTATGGTAATATATTCTTTTTGGCCATACCGAGATAAATGGTATCCCGGATCTTACTTTTTTAAGTAGTCGTCTCGGTAGTCGTTAATTTTTAAATGCTCTTTATTTCTTATCGATGATACTTCTTTAAATATTTTGTCTGATTTTAGTTCATTTTTTTCATAAATTAAATACCGCTCTTAAACTTACTTTCGTTTTCGTCCAAGACAATTCCTGTATATACTTATTTATTATTATAATTATGTTATGTGCATTTAGTTTTAATAATTACTTGTTCCTTCCTTTTTAGCCTTGCGCTAGAACGATTAGCGGTTTTTATAGCGAAGCCGCTAACTGCGGAAGTGGGATAGTATGCCACTCTCTTCACCCTCTTTATACGAAAGTATTTCAATTTATTATTTACCAGGATCTCGATAGGTCCTCCGATGTCAAGCTCAACTTTGTGCATGTTGTGTTTGAATGGAATTGTTTTATACGGCGCGCGGCGGTTTGAACGCTTCCTTGTTAGAGGTGGGTACGGGCTTGTTTAATAACGTTTTTTTTTTATCTTTTTTTCGGAGGTAAAGATGGGGGCAGGGCTTAGCTGCAATTTTTGGCTTTTTTATTCCACTATATCAGTTCTTGGTTTTACCGTTTCCTTCTTTTTAATGGATTCGCGTGGCTTACTTTTGCGTTTCGGTTCACATTTTAAATGCTCAACAGCTATTTTCAGGGAACCACTTGACCAATGTTTCTGATGTCCAATCCTTTAGTTTTCGAGAAATATCAAGCTTTTTGCACAAAATTCACATCGGTCCTTAAGCTCATGGAGCTTTGTGCCAATGTACCTAACCTTTGTGGCAGTGATTGATTTTAAGGCCTCGAACAAGACTTTTTGTTTCGTCAGAATCAATGGCGGTGCAGAAGTGGGAGTTCGGTCCCCAATTTGAGTTTTTATTACAAAATTCAGTTAAAATTAGTTTTCTATTCGTGAACTAATTTAATTAAGGTGTTCCGGGTAACACGATGTAAGCGGGGCGATTTATAAGCTCGCACGTGACTAAATACACCTATGATCAAGGACAGGTCTGTCACTCACGACCGCTAGAGCAAATTAGGAAGTAGCTGCTATTCAAAGGAAAGAGGTTAGAAAATAAGCCACAATTAAGATGCAAAGCCGACCTAAAGACACGGAGCCTTGATGTGGCAAAGGAAGCCAATAACAGAGGAAGATGACAATAGCGTGGCTTAGGTTTGGTTGCTTTGCTAATATTTCCATTTCTAATGATGACAAAACATGTTTAATGCAGAAATTGGGTCATTTAGTTTGCATTATTGTAAATTGTAAATAATTTTAAAAATAAAAAGCTGTGTAATATATTCGGATTAATTTACAGACTTCACTGCCCCCTAATATCAATCAACCCAGTTTGGGCCCGTTTAAGGCGCACACTATTTTTTCTGCAATTTTGCCCTGTCTACAATCGCTTTCGGTGTTTGTTACACAATTACAGAAATTCTTAAGTCGTATAACGAGAAGCAGTTAATGGCTGATTAAAGCGGAGAGCAAATAATTGTTTCCTTGGATCGATGATTCGGTTTACAGAAATGGAAAAGTTGGATTTAAAAGGTTTGCCGAGTTTTTTCGGTCACTTTTCTAAAAGGTTTCATTAACTTGTGTTATTATTGCGAAGAGATACTGCAACTAGATCTATTTAATTTGGCGCAGAATGTGTCTCGTCTTTTTCTGATGACTTAGTGTGTAGGGAGCATCTAAAAGTTTTCGGCCGAACATGAACGTTTTAGTAATATTTTTAGTTAAATCAAATAATAATGTCCCAAGCGATACAC
>MU182032.1:196244-224369 GCA_016904865.1 Pissodes strobi
TTAGTTAAATATTTTGTATGTTTAACGATGGTTATATAAAGTATAGAATTTGACTCACACATAATGAACCATAAATAAACTCTGATTTTTATAAAGTAGCCGGAAGCGGCTCGTGTTATAATCTATCCGTTTTTAAATAGTTAGCATTATGTCAAATATAATGTTTTTATTAAAGCAATGCTACTTGGGATTTTGTGCCCCACTGTGCGGGATAAAAGTCCTATATGTATGGGGCGAAAATCCGCACACATTTATTTTCAAACGTAAATTCAACAACATCTAATCACTTTATAGGCAAAAGTCACATATAAATTGTCCTGTTTCATAAGCGGTGCAAGATTCATGCCTCCACTGTTTGCAGGAGTAGCACTGGATCCAGTCCTCCGAATTCGTTCCGTAAACCAAGCGATATAAGTTACATACATATACTTACGTACATAAGACATAGTTACTTCTACTTCACTATCGTCCGCAAGTTTCGTTAAAAGTCTTCCCTTTCTTTTCTTTAGAATCTTATTTGCATTTGTTTCACGAAGTTTTTCTGCCTTCACTGCAGCTTCAGATTCGAGTTCTTCCTTGCAGGGAGTCGACGTCAACATCGTGGACTTCTGTCTCTTCCTAGAACTTATGCGCATTTTTTCTTTGTTTTTGGAAAAGGCTAAATATTCTGCAGGGTTACAATAAGATGTCCTCTAAATATTGAAAGCTATGGGCTGATGGTACCATCTGCGTCAGTTACCACAAGATATCGTCTAGATGGTGAAAGCTGTGGGCTGATGGTGCCATCTATGTCAGTTACAACAAGATGTTGTTTTCTCTGCGCTGATGGTGCCATGCGTCAGTTATTTTGTCGACGTTTCGAGTGTATTCCATGGTGACGATGTCGATGGTTGAGATGCTATCCTCCTTCTAGCAATATCACCATCATCTTTCTTGATTTTCTTTGCCACCTAACGTAGTGGAACGTTATCAGAATCATAATCACTCTCGTGTTGTTCATTGAGCACTATTCCGCGGCTTTGTCCCTATTGCAGTACTTAGCATAGGCTTCTCCAAAAATGTTTGCCACATGTTTCTGAGAAATGATTTGCACAGCGTTATTAATCATCTATTGATTACATAGTAGGCCATAAAATTCTTTTAAGGGGTGCTGAATGTTATGGCTGGTGTGCGGCGGAATATTAAGTAGATGAATGTTTTTTGATCGACAAAAATATAATGACGTCTAAACTGCAGTGCAAAATGTAGTTGTCCAAAATGAGCAGGATAGGACCCTTACATGCTTTGCAAAATGTTTAAGCCATTCACAAAATATTTCAGTGTTCATATAGCCACTGTCAGAAATATACACAACAAACTCCGGTGAAGCACTATGAAGCAATTCTGGTTTTAACTTTTTTTCTAGGAAAGATCATACCTGGAGGCACTCCGTTCTGCAGAGAAGACTTTCTAAACACTCTGTTTTTCTTTGGAGGCCACGGCTTTTGAGATGCGATTTGGTACTGTGCTTATTCCAATTTCGTTCATGTTATACACTTGACTGAGTGGAAACAAATACCTAAGCATTAGTTCGCTAAGATTGTGAAAGATACGACTAACCTGAACTCGATTAAAACCCATAATTCTTCCTGCACTGGTTTTCTGGGGTACTCTCAAGGACAATCTAGGTCGATTTATAAAAGATTGTGTCCATTCTTGGCCAGCTATTTTTGTTGTTGCGCTAAGGACATTAGTCACATTATTTTGGACAGCGTACGTGTTTTTTACTTATAGGTTGGTCCATCTCCTTGCAGTAATTGTATAATTTTCGTTATTGCTCCTCAGTAAAGTTTTTTTTAAACCTTTCTAAGGACAGAACCACTGATCCAGTTTTTACTCTTTTTTCTGATAGAAGATTCGTCGACCTGAAGTTCTCGTGCTATGCTGCCAACAGATATATCTCGTCGTTTCTACTTCTTATGTCATTTAGTATAACCGGCGCGGCGTGATAGGCTTTCGAATGTTTTGCTTTGATAATTCCAGGCAGGCAGTAAAGTGGTTTGTAGAACATCTGAATATCTTCAACAAAACGTGCAGCTGTCATACTGCCTTGAATAAACAAAAGGGGTGATTGACTACCATAAGCAATTGCCCCCCAACCCATAACTCCAACAGTCCTGTGTAAATGCCTCTCAACTGTAAACCCAATATCACGTCGTTCTCCACGGTGGCGTCTTACCCTTCTACGACCATCGTGCATACCTAGACCGAATCGCGATTCGTCGCTGAATATGACGTTACGCCATTCTGCCTCCCAATGCTGTCGTTCTCTGCACCAGTTCAAACGTTGACGACACTGGTCCGGATTGAGAGGAAGCACTAATCGTGGACGGTATGAAAAGAGCCCAAAGGCTCGAATGCGGCGATATAATGTACGCATAGTAACAGGTCTACCTTCTTCTTCAAACCATTGGTTAGTGACTTGACGCGTTGTAGCAAAACGGTCTCGAAGAGCCAGTTGCCTAAACCTTCTATCTTGACCCTCGGTGGTACGTCTCGGTCGACGAGTTGTTCTTCTTCATGTTCCTCTACCTTCTTCTGTCCACACACTACACACACGCATTACCGTCATTGCAGTACAATTAACACGACGGCCAATTTCGCGGTACGGCAAATCAACATCTCGATAGGCAACAATTCTACCCCTGTCAAAACTTAAAATCGCTAATATGGTGGTAACTTTGATGTCTTCGAACTCGAGGCATTTTGTTACGCTTAACACAAGTAGAGAGACTAGCAATAACTAAAAATATCTGTACTATTCAGCATTCATAAACTGTTTTTTTTTACAAAAAAATTAAACGATAAAACTTTGTGTTTGCAAAAACTGTTAATGATAAAACGTTAATATTGTTATCATACCAAGCTTTAAATATGGTCATTCTGTTGCCAAAAAAAATTCAAGTTCCAAGAAATTATTCCTTCTCGGTTAGTTTGGGATTTTTATGAGAAATTTTCCTAAAAAGCATCTGGCTGAAATAGCAGCTTTTTATATAAATTATTTTCTGAGAAATAAAAATCTATCTTTAAACCCCTTAACCCTTTGTGTGAACTTCTGGCAATCTAATACTATTTAGATTTATACAACTCTTAATGAGCTACTAAAGTACAGCAATAACTAAATCGCATTTCTAATAACTCCTTAAATATATACATTATTGAAAGTAAGACAGAGCTGTAGATGTTCTATAATGTTGTGGAAGGTTCATGTTTATCAGACAATTGTTCGCATTTCGGTTGTATGCTTTTGAAAAATACGGCCGCTTCGGCCCTGGCCCTAGGGTGCAAACACCACAAGTGCTAGTTTAGTGACCCTAACCAAAGAAAATTTGACTTCAAATTCTCTTTGTTCTAACGAAGCTGAAAAATCTAAAAGAACTGGAAAATGGTCGACGCTTCGAGGAACAAATCTGCGCTAGTTGTCAAGCACGAAAAATCTAAAAATGAAAATGGTTAGTAAATGCAATTAAAACAGTAAATAGCTGGTGCACTTTGTCAAGTTTTGAATTCACTTTGACAAGATGAATTTCAGCATTATCAAAAAAACGTACAAATAAAGATGTATGAGTTACTTCATCTTCTGTTAATTTTAATAACACCTGGTTGCATTTGCTAAAAACTGAAGTTGATACGAGACACCTAAAAATTAACTAAATGTTAAAAAAAAATTATTGAATTATTTCACACATAATACCATATTGCAGATATATAGCACCTCAAAAACGCATCAATTATGCCAGCCGAAGCGTTTTAATTTTTCAAAAATCTTACAACTGAAGTGGAGTAATAGGCAATAATTTGTTGATAAGCCAGATTTGTTATTCATCCCTTAATTCATTCTCTCAACTAATGATAAAACCAAGTCGATGGATTTTCTATGCTGTAGTGATGTTCTATATAATGAATCTAATAAACTAATCTGCCAGAACTCTACCCCAAATTCTTCCAATCTTAAAAAAAATAATAAAAACAAACCAGATAAAACATTTATCGAAACCTATCGTTAGATCATAGTTACGAATTTGCCATCCAAAATTCAATCAAAAGTACATGCATACTAAATAAAAAAAAATCTCGATTAAGATATCATCAATACCATTATCTCAATTATTAATCATGTATATTTATAGGAAATGTGTGAGGTATAAGATCAAACTCATCATTCTTACGCATTTGACACGGTAAATCCCAATTTGCTGGCAAAAGAACTAGAAGATTTTGGTATGCGAGGAGATTAAACGTGGTTATACATGTGTTTGTAATCAGTGGGTGAAGTGACACTAAAGGGGGCTCACAGACGATGAGATCCGTATAGCCACATTTGCGATACATGTATATGAAATCTGTATCAAGTATCAACGTCTCCATACACAGTGGGACGGAAGCGTGAAACATCAGTGCGTCAGTATATTTATCGCGCTATGTAGAACTAAATGCTACCATCCAAACCTGTGATAATTGCAGTTCCAGGGGTATTGTCGCAATCTTTTAAGAAAAAAAGGAAACGAAGTGACTTTCTTTAACTCCCTTTGAAATGCACACCGAAAACTATGTATTGTTTTTGAAACAAAATTCCAGTCTGTATTTAGGAAACTTTCTTTGCATTTCACAACTAAATCGCCAATTATTGCTGACGCTCTTATTTGCTTATTTGCATAATCTTTAAAATTAAAGTTCCACAAACATGGAAAAAACTTGTACCGTGCGTTCAATTTATCTTGATAACATTTTGATTGGCTGTAACTCCTTTGTTTTTAAAGATATCAAGGTAAACAAAAAAGCAAAATGAAGGGGTTGATAGCCAAGTTTTTTTCTAAGTTACATATAAAACAAAAAACTAACAACTTTCTGACATATATGCCTACTCTATATTTTTTAAAAATGGAAGACCCTGTATATAACGACATTTTTGGACTCTCTAGAGAAATCTAAACACATTTCGTGTGTAATATCCTATACCTATACTTAGATGTTTACGAAATATTGACAGTTAAAAGTCGGGCATTTTGACAGAGCACGAGATCAAAAAAAAAAACGGTTTGCACATTTCTATCTTAAGTTTTCATAAACTATCGAATGACAGTGACTTTAAATTTAACCGGAGGTTTAAAAGTTCCGGTTAATTTTATCCGCGCGGTAAATTTTATCCGCGCGGTAAATTCAATGTTACTGTCATTCGATAGCGCATGAAAACATAAGATAGAAATATGCAAACCGTTTTCTTTGCTCTCGTGCGGGTTAGATTTTAAATCCTGTCAAAATGTCAAAATGTCCGGCTTTCAACTATCAATATTTCGTAATACACCTAGATAGATATAGGATATTATACATGAAATGTGTTTAGATTTCTCTAGAGAGTCCAAAAATTTAGTAATATACAGGGTGTTCTATTTAAAAAAAATATAGAGTAGGCTTATATTTCAGAAAATTGTTAGTGTTTTGTTTTATATGTAAGTTAGAAAAAAACTTTGCTACCAACCCTACGTTTTGCTGTTTTGTTTACCTTGATATCTTTAAAAACAAAAAAGTTACTGCGAATCAAAAGGTTATCAAGATAAAATGGTAAATATTAAGAAATTTTACCCAAAATTCCCTATCTAACGCTGACATCTTTAAAAGACACATCAAACACTACACAGTCTACGTCGCATTGTTTACAATTTGGTAACGCGTATCACGATACTTACACATGCACGTTGAAACATATATCAGTCGCACGCGCGCGGTATCCCGGTTTAATCTCAGCGATACAGGCGACAAGCGATACAGATTCAACCAGTTGAGATTTGTATCGCCACATGTTTCATGATACAGCAAAGCGATACAAATCTCAACGTGTATGTGGTTGAATCAGTATCGCGGTATAAGCTTGTATCATTGTCTGTATCGCTGTTATGAAACCGAGATGAGAAGCGCGTGCAACTGATACAAGTTTCAACGTTTATTTGTATGTATCGTGATACACGATACCATGATGAGGAGTCTTTTAAAGATGTCAGCGTTAGATAGGGAATTTTGGGAAGAATTCCTTAATATGTACAGGGTCATTCCTTATATTTAGACAGCGTTTAGCGCGGTTGTTATACGAGGTGTAAAAAAACATTAAATACAAAAGTTGTAGGGATCATTCAAAATCACAAGAAAATTTTCTAAAATATAATACAGGGCTATCGCAAAGTTGATAAAAAACATAAACATAGTAAATTTTTACCCAAACATCCTGTGTATTAAAGCAAAAATTAATAGATCTTTTTATTCTGAATTCAAAAATATATATGTAATATGTTGACATTTGGTTTCGCCGTTTTCGACCTATTTGCATTTTTAAAAACTATTGAAAATAACGGTGCGGCGCACGGCGCACGGCGGTCACCTTAAACAGTTGTAAGTTTTTATAAATTATTTTATAGAAAAAAAAAAAAATTTATGGTTCTATTTTGATTATTCGAAATAAATAAATATCTTAAAAATATATTATAATTATAGAAATAATATATTAATTATTACTTATTTGTTTAATAAAAATGATAACTGCGATTTAATTAAGCAATACAAATATTTTGAAAACGGCTAGACCAAATGTCAGCATATTATATATTTTTGAATTCAGAAGAAAAAGATCTATTAATTTTTGTTCTAATATACAGGGTAATACATTAAAGATTTACAATTTTTGTGTCTTTTATCAACTTTGCGACAAGCCCCTTAATATTTTAGAACATTTTCTGGCTATTTAGGGTGATTCCTACAACTTTTGTATTTAATGTTTTTTTCTACCTCGAATAATAACCACGCTAGACGTTGTCTAAATATAAGGAATGACCCTGTACATGTTGTTTCCATGTTTGTGGGACTCTAATTTAAGAGATAATGCATATAAGGAAATAAGAGCGTCAGCAATTGGTGACTTAGTTGTAAAATACAACAAGGGGGTTTCCAATGCAGACCGGAATTTTGTTACCAAATAAATACATAGTTTTCGGTGTGCATTTCGAAGGGAGTTGAAGAAAATCACTTCGTTTCTTTTTTTCCTTAAAAGATTGCGATAATACCACCGTAACTGCATTTATCACAGGTTTGGGTGGTAGCATCCTCAAAACATCCAGTTCTACATAGCACGATAAATATACTTATGCACTGATGTTTCACGCTTCCGTCTCATTGTGTATGGGGACGTTGATACGCAACATGTGGCGATACCGATCTCATCGTCTGTGGGCTCCTTAAAGGATTGAGCTCGGATCACTCTACAAAAAAAATTGCATCAGTTCCATTAAAAATGACGCACCTAGCGTTAGTTGCAAATTGTAGCTTTGTAATTTTTCCAATAAACCGATTTGCGATTTTTTTCAGCCTGTGGCCTATTTCTTTCTTTATCAAAGCCAGTGTTGTTGGTAGTTGGGTTTTTCGAAAATAGAAAAGCGAAAGAAACGGAACGTATGTTTTCCAAACATTTAAAGCTCCCTGTGTATAAAGTAAGTTGTTTTACAAATATCATTCACATTCCATTTAAAAGATAACTTTCTTATAAGCATTTTAATTTTTTGTTCGTTATGTATCTGCAGAATTTTTTGAGATAGGTATCACATTTTTAGTAAAGCTTTGCATTTTCTATCTAGGCTGTGGATTACATTTAAAATAGGCTATTCAAGACAAATACTTTACTAAATATGGTTGACTACGGTTAGTCTAAGTAAACGCATACCGGTTCAGAAAAGGTCTTTAATTAAAATTACGTTAAGAACAATACTTTTTTTTTGCCTGTTAAGTAAGTTAATATCAAGAAAATTTGTAAGAATATCGCATATATTTTCTTAACTATCTGATATCTTGAAGCCCCCTCGAGCAACTTTAGATCTTTTAATCTGCGTGGCATACTTAAAATTATTTATAATTTTTTCTTGAAGTAAGTTGTTTCAGTCTTTCATAAGAGCATTAGCCATTTCCTCGAGAGTTGCAGAAGATCTAACAGTTCTTCCCAATTCATCCTATAGACATTCAAACCAGTTCATGTAGCAGGCTAATCAAATAATGTACTGATATCACTTGTTAAAAAAATTAGACTACGACATATAATGGGGTCTTAAAATATTGTCCATATGGATTTCCACAGTTAAAGGGTATCTTACTGGAAAAACATGTAGTTCTGTACAGCTTTCTATAGATATAGCTCGCCAGGCCATAACGCAACAGTTTCACCATTAAGGCTTTCGCACTCATTGATAAAATTTTGGTTAAACCTCGCCGGTTCTTCTACGTACTCTTTATCTTAACCATATTCGCGCAATATCTTGATTTATCTAGGAATGAAACATTCGCCCGCTCTTGGTTATTTCCGCAACCAAACTGACGTCGGACGGTGTTGGCGTAATAAATTTGGACTTTTTAAAAGCCTCCTATCTTTTCAGTTTCTCTCATTAAATCGCCTACAGATTGTTTGCTTACCAACTACAACATTGCGAATTTGGTGAAGATCTCGACAACACATTGTAAAGGAAACGTGAATGATTTTTGTAAAACAGTTCACTTTTACACAGAGGCCCATTAAGTTTTGAAAAAACCATGCCATATTTTTCCCTTTGGCTTGATAAGGAAGAGATAAGCTACAAGTTAAAACATGGAAAATCGGTCCGTTCGTTCAGAAATGACAAAACTAAGTTCGTATTTTTTTATAACACTGAGTGCATTAGAATTATGTAAAACTTGTATTGTCCAGTTTATCGATGAATATCACTTAATATCAGTGATCGGGACTTGAATGATCCACTAAAATAGAAAGGAGGAGAAAAAGCAATAATTTGTAAGCAAGTAAATGAAACTTGTCAAGTAATGTAAATTATTGGATTAGGCATTCTTTTTCTCCAGGATTCTAATAAATTTTAAAAGTTTTCAATCAAAAAAATTCATGCGTTATGATTTGTTTATTTAATGGTTCAAAAATACATGCCACTGCACTGTATTTCTTATAAATCATTTATCATTTTAAGTGCTCAAAGAAAATAGTAACAAAACCTAAATAAGTCTTTGATCTAAACTGCAATAATCTAAAAATTAAAATTATGATTTCGTCAAATAGATACATTCTGCTGGTATTACATGAGTTTCCATATCCTTTTCCTTTTTACAGGGGAATCGGTTTGGGGGTGATTAATTTGTAGCTTACAGTAACATGGGATGGATATTTTTAGTGCACCTGTAGCTGACGTTTTATTTCTCTATATTGGAGTGATCAGTTCCGTACATATTATTTCCATGCGTGATTTTTTTGAAATAAGTGAAATTGTTTATTTAGTAGTTATTTTTATCTTTAAATTAGTTGTTAGTTAAAAATCAATATATAGATATAAGAACATTCAATCTCCAGGATGCGTAACAATATATCCATCATCCCCAATCTCAGTGTTGACCATTAGTGACCGGCGATGACGTCTTATCGCGCGGTAAGCTGTTAGGACCTTCACTGAGTCCTCGTGAAATGGTTTTGTGGTATATGCTGATGCTTTTAGGATATTGCCTAAAAGTCTGGGTAGGTAGCAGTGTTTATTTTCATATGGATGGCATAAATGTAAACCTGTCCCTGTATTTGCCTTGTTACACGATTGTTAATATTATTATCAGTATTTTTTTCAGCTACTCCTAGATATAGAATGAATATTCAACTACCCAAGTTTGGCTTTCCCAGGCAAATGGATGTGAAACTAATTCAAATCATTTCCATTGATTATTTTTCTCATTTTTTTTAGGTACCCCTTTTTTTCTCCTCTGATATTTTTTTATGTTTGGATGAGTTGCTGTCTTATTACGCCTATAGTTGACTTGAGCCATTTTGTGATTGAGTCCAGCCGCTGCAGCGCTGCCTCGAAGTATCTTTATTGGATATAGTTTCCGTTGCGTTGCTACACTATGACACCAGTTCAATCCATCAACGCTGAGTGACAGAGAGTTTGCCCTTTTGGAACTTCAGGTGAGTTATTAAATTATTTATTTCCATTTACGATGAGGATGATACTTCCCCCATTTATTTTACAATTTTTGCACCCGATTTTTTTCTATCTAGGTATCTTCTTCTCGTCTCTAGCTGAAGTGTATGACCTTTAAGAAGTGTAGTTTTAGAAGTGTATATTTCTGTTTTTCCTATTATTATTATATTATTATATTTTTTAATTGTTCCGTATGTGGGTCTTAATTTTACTATATACACCTTTTGTGTGGACGGCGTGGGATGTCTTTTTCTTTCTAGGTCCCCACTTTTTTTCTGGGCATCGTGATGCTCCCTTCATTGTCTTAAATATGGTTCCTTTCTCACCGGATCCTGCCTTGCAATGTTTCCCTATAGACTCTTGGTATGTATATTATATGTCTGTGATGCATTTATTTTTATTCTGCATTATTTCTATATGTATTGTCTGCCATACGAATTATTTTATCCTATTTACATTTTATATCCTATATGTATTAGGCCCTTATGTCTTATATATCATATTCATCATTTTACACTATTTATATCCCATTTTACTTGTATATTTCTTAATCTATCCAGCTGGTTTTTATGTACATATTATAAACTTTCTATACTCCGTGGCCCTTAAGTGTTGTGATTTTCTCGATAAGATGTTCATCACTACCTAAGTCTGTTTTAAATATAGCCTATCGTCTTCTACCTAGTTTCCCTTTAACTCCTTTTTACTTACTTCTCCTAGTTTCTCCTCATTTGAAACGCTCACATGTTTTTCTATGATTTTCCCTGTACGGTATTAATCGAAGACAATTGCGTTCTCATTATAACTTTACTAAAGTTTCATTTCTCCATTTATACTTTATTATTCACATATATGAACTTAACTTTTCTAGTTTCATTTTTCTCTATATTAACTTTCTATATAATCTATTTGGACGCCTTCATGTTTTTATTATGACTTTCACGAGTAGCTTAGATAGTTGTCAATAACACTTGCGTTCCAAATTCTTGTTCCATCTTTCTAACATATCTCTGTTTGCTTCTCTAAGTGCCTCTAATATTTTTCTATGTGCTTTACTTTCTACTCTAAGTATATACAATATCTATGTACTCTATTTCCCATTCTAATATCTATGTACTCTATTTACTACTTTAAGTACATATTGTTTCCATTTTAAATGTATCTTATATTTTTCTATATGCTCTATGCTACTTTTTTCTCACTCCTAAGTGTCTTATTATGATTTTCCCTAATATGTAAGGTATTTATCATTGACACCTGGGTTTGTAGTCACTTCCTCGCCCCCTTTTTTGTTTATACTTTCATTATTCTCAATTTTATTACTGTTTTGTTGTCCCTTACCTTTCTCACGTTTTTCTTTTTCTGTCTCTTGTATAACTAACTGTATATCCATATCCCCTGTACTATCGTCCTCTGTGTCCTCTGAATTCTCTTCTTAGTTACTTAGTTTCTGCTTTCTCCTTAGTATTTGGTTTCCTTTTATTTGCTTAGTTTTTGGTTACTTTTTACTTAGTTTCTGGTTTCATTGCATTTACTTAGTTTCTGGTTATTTTTTACTTAATTTTTATATATATTTTTTGTATATACTTAGTTTCTGTTACCGCAGTACCTTAGATAATAGTATTATATTATATATCCCTACATTTGGCGATATCCCTATTTAATACTAGTTTAATCTTTCCTTGTATATTGTCTATGTATATGTACTTTTTATGAAACTCTAATTTCATCTCTTAGTTCCTCGTATATTTGGCTTTCCAAGTGTCTGACTTGTGATTTTCCCTATAAGGTATTTATCTGAGACAGTTGGGTTCAAAATTCTTGGTAAGCTGCTGAAGCGACAGGTTTGCAACTATCTGGCCTTATACTTATATTTGTGTGTTGTTTGCTTATCATATACTTACCATGATTAAGGTATTAAATTATTTTAAAATTTAGTTCAGATTAAAATTAGATTTGAATAAAAATTCCCTTGATTTACCATTTTGTTAACATTTGTTAGTCACTAAAAAGGAATAATTGTGTTGTCTAAGGGGCCATATATATCGTCGCTTACCGTGTAGGTAAATTCCCCACTGTCAAAGATGAAATGTAGGTATTTAAAAAATTGTGGTGATTGCATGACAAATCACGGGCTCCGTTATTATGATTCCAAACGCAAAGAAAATATTAACATGCATCATTATCGGAAAAAAAGAAAAGGTGGCAATACAGTTTGAGACTAGTCATGTATGAAGAATTAAGTTTTGTTCCTGAGGCACCTATTTTGTTGGAAGTTGCAAGACGGATTTTGCTTGCTAGTGGCGTACAGGTCATACCAAATAGGCAGACCCCTGAGGTGCGCAGATGAAAGAAAAGGAGAGTCAGTGTACGACAGAGATAGGAGTGTACCGTCTAGAAAATAAAAGCGGAATTGGTTTCATACACGGCCCCTGTGATAGGTACTAGTTCTGTTTACCTATTTGCTATTTATGTAATAATTATATTTTTATGGTTGTGATATAGTGAGTTTTCGACGTTCAAACTATCACATATTTTTTCAAAGCAAATGTTGAGATCATTATTATAACACTTTCTGCCGGAAATAGATACAATGAGTTTCAAAACATAGTTATAGAAAGATATAAATTCATTAAAAATTAAATATCTGGTGAGTTACTTTGATATTTTAATGCCCTATAGCTTTTTTCGCCAAAAATGATATGGGTGATTTATGAAAGATTTTAACATTTGTTTATTTTAAGATTGTTACCAATGCAAAATTATCACAACTAACTTTATTCAAGCATAGAAATTTTGGTTATTAACTTGCATACAATAAAAAATCTTAAACGAATACTGCAAATATTGGATGATATTCAAGTCATGTCGTTCAAGCACTATCATTCCTCTTAAAATGATTTTTTTTGTTTTTTTTTTACCCAAATTAACTCGTTTCAAAATATGCTATGGGGTAAGTTCAGATTAAGTTATGCAATATCATTCTTCTTAAACTTTTGTTTTGTTTTTTGATTTGACCCAAACAGACTCAATTCAAAATATCCTACGGAGTAAGTTCAGATAATCTTGCTGTCCACTCAGTGGTTTCCAAATAATTCAATGAGCTGCAATAATTTTATAAGAATAACGAGTTCGCATAACATCTAGTTGACACAAGAGCATTCTCTAGCGATAACAGGGAAACTTTTCAAGAAAATACTAACATTTAATTTCTGATCACGGCTGAATGTATAATTGACGTGTCGATACTAATAATAATTGGGTTAGCTAGATTATTTGGCTGATAAATGGATATTGCAGAGGAATAAAATATTTAATATAGACCGCAAGCCCATCAAAAAAAATCTTGGGGGTCATATGATACACCTTGAAATAGTATAATTTAAGTACTTCTAAGGAAAATCAAAGCTTTGAGCCTTACACCGTACATTTTGGGTGGTGCATGTGGAAACTGTGGAAAAGTGAAAATTCATAACCCAAGTGAAGGTAAATTTGTCAAATATTTTTGTGGGGCATTTTGAAATTCAGTTGGTGCTTACAATTGTGATCAATATATCTGAACCCATTACAAAAATAATGCAACTGGAAAAAAAATCATTTTGGGAAGGCTGGCCTCTGATACAAAAATAAGGTTCTGTACGGCTTTTGTGAAATTAATTTTCTATATTGATCAGGATATATTATGTCGATATGTCGTATAAATTTGTGTAGCTCTGGTATAGTAAACGAGAAATCACAACCCTTTTTATACCTCTATTTGAGGTGGTGATTTGAATCAACGTAAAATTTGATTACCTATATCAACAAACATTTTACATAATAATGCCTTTGGTTAATATGCCGTACATTTTAAGTGGGGCAGGTGTCTGCAATGGGAAATTAAACTTTCCGGTCCAGGCTCGGCCTTTTGGGTCAATTTAATTCAGGCTATGATCTTTTTCGTTTTTAAAAAACGAAAACAAGGTCCATATGATTCAAAATTGATGAAATACTTCTCGAGATATACGCATTTTAAATAATTAAAGAAATTTAAAAACATATATCGATCTTTATTTACTCACGAGTCGCGTACAATACTTTTTATTTTTTCTTATAGCCTAGGCAGGAGATTTCATTTCTGATTAGGAGCCGTGAGCGAAAATGCCACTTTCGATCGTAATATGAGAAAAAATTAGTTTTCTAATAGTGTGGTTAAATTTAGGCGTATAAATCTTACTGAATACAATTTTTGAATAGTTAACTTCATCACATTACACTAAAACTATTATGAAAATCACAGACAGTAATAGTGAATTATAGAAAATCATCACAGACAAATAATAAAAAAGATCACACAAAGCAACCTATAGAACTACATTACTTATATAATCCACACAAAAAGGACAACGTATATTGGCTGGTGAAAATACTATCTGCAGCTGCAAATTTGTTTACAATATTCTCTATCAAATTACGAAGGGTGTAGCCTTTTTTTTTGGAAGTTTCCAAAATAATATCTCTCGTGACTCAAAATTTTAAAAACATCTTTATCTGAAAATAGAGTTTAGCACTATACGATTTTTGAAGGTAAAAAAAAATTACCATAAAAGTTCAAATTATGATATTTTTTAAATTTTTGATTTTTTTTAAATAACTTTTACTGAGCTTCAGCCCCATCTAAAATAAACGACATCAACATATTTCATCACTTTTTATTATTGCCAGTGACATTTTGTAAATGCCGAACATTATTTAATGACCTTTAAGGATTATGTAAATTACACACAAAAAATTTATCTACCATGGGAAGTCCTAAAGATGAAAATATTTGGCATATATTTTCCTGTATTCTTTTACACTTAAAAAAAGCAAAATGATGATAATATACTAAAATTCTAATCATATTATAAAAAATTAGATTGTTTGAAATTGTTTAAATTTTTGAAAATCACTCTTTTTTACAACTTTATTTTTTTATTGATCACCAATATTTTTATACGACTACTAAAGACAGTAATAGTTCTTACTTACATTGGTTTAAAAAATCGATTGCTCTACAGTAGCAAATGATTTCACGCTTACCTGAGGCTGGTTTATTTATTTGTACTAGTATTAGTTGCAATTTTTAGATGCCTCAACCTTTTTAATAGTATATTATATACCTAGGTTGAGAAGTAAGCCATTATTTACCGAGCACTTTTAGGTATATCCTGAGGCGCGTAGCGCCGAAGGATATAATGTGCGAGGTTAATAATTGCCTTCTCAACCGAGGTAGGTATATATAGAATTTTTTTGCTACTAACACTGATATATTATCATATTTGACTCGATTTTTATATTAGTCATTTTCTACTTATTTTTCAAATAGTTCGAAATATCAGGTAGCCTGGAAGTTCAGTTGTCTAACTGACAGAATGAATTTAATTTTAAATGTAATTTTCCGATAGACGCTATCTAAAAGTTAAAACCGTAACGTGTGAATAAAATAATTGGAAAGTAAGTGAAAATTTTAGTGAGAGTGATTTAGATATGGAAGTATGTACCCCTCCTGAACTTTTTTTACTAATAGCACTGATACAATCCTTATCATTATTTGAATTGATTAGATTTTGAAATTAATCATTTCCTACTCATTTTTCAAATAATCCGAAATGACAACTAGTTGTCAAACTAACAAGTTGAAACTTAAATGACATTTTCCGTTTCATTATTGACCTAGGTTTTTTGAATATTATTATTTATCTAGGGTGAGAAATGTTACTTCTCATTT
Source organism: Pissodes strobi (assembly GCA_016904865.1). Classification (NCBI taxonomy): domain Eukaryota; kingdom Metazoa; phylum Arthropoda; class Insecta; order Coleoptera; family Curculionidae; genus Pissodes; species Pissodes strobi. The sequence goes on from MU182032.1 coordinate 212,013, forward strand.
GAGGAATGGAGTAAATAATGGTGATTTATCATGTTAGTAGTAAAAAATAGTTATTTATGCAACAAGTGCGTAAAGTCAATCTTTTTTTTATGAATGGGAATAAAAAAAGGGTACTTTACACATGAGTAGCATACAAAAATTTTTCTACTATCGAAAAATATATGAAAAAATTAAAATAATATTATATTACTTTACGCACTAGTGCGTAAAATAAATTATTTTACGCACTAGTGCGTAAAATATATTATTTTACGCACTGTCCTAAACGTCAAAAAATATGTCAGTAAACGTCAAAAAATATGTCAGCTTCACTTTACGCACTAGTGCGTAATAGTATATTATTTTATATGGAGGAAAAGTAACTTTTGCTCCAAATAAAATATGCTGTTTTTTCTTCAAATGTCTACAAATTAATGCAAAAAGTCTCTTTTTAATAGTAATAATAATTATTATTAAAGATAAGTGGGTTCGCAAGGCGGCTAAGACCGGTGCGGTGTCGGTGAATAGGCTCAGGTTGTTGCTATAGTAATGTAACATAAAGCTGTCAGTGGACACTGTCAACAATAATTATATTTTTAAAATTGCGTCTTCGATTGCGTTTTAATTCCATATTGATAAGCAGTTATTGAGTAAGTTCGATTAAATAATAACCAATTTGTTCCAAAATTAGTGATTTTTAGAAATGCAGTCACACATTGAGTGATAAATACAAATTTTAGTTTAATAACTCTTGAGTTGTTGACGCTTATTTTGATGTTTGTTTGTATTGTATCTATGTTGCTATGATAACACTTTTACCTCCGCCGGCGGAAAAGTGAAAAGTAAAGCTCCGGCGGAGGAAAAACGAAACTTCACTGCCGCCTACACAGTCGAGTAATGACGGATTTACTGACGTTTGAAGAAAAAATAACTTACTTTACGCACTGCACATTAAAAAGGCCTATTTTGCGAATCTTAGAGAGTGCGTAAAGTGAGTATTTTACGCACGGTAGTAGAAAAAAGATTTTAGATGTCAGTTAATGTTTAAGATGCCATACATAACCAAATGATCTTGCCCCCGCTGTCTAAGGGAAGGGGTTGATTTCTCGTTTAGTACCCCAGAGCTACACTAATTTCTACGACATAGCGAAATAATATATTCTTATTAATATAGAAAATTAATTTCATAAAATAAATCTATTACTTTTGTATCAGAGGTCAATCTTCCGAAAATGAAAAACTTAATTTTTTTCCAGTCACATTATTTTTATCCTGCGTTCAGAGTATATTGATCACAGTTGTAAGCACCAAAAAGCCGTATAAAACCATTTGACAAATTGACCCCCACTTATAGGTTATGTATTTTCACTTTTTCACAGTTTCCACATTCTAACCCAAAATGTACGGCATTGGGCTCAAAGTTTTTATATCCCTTAGGATTACTTAAATTATGCCATTTCAAGGTGTATCATTTCGATGGGCTTGCGGTCTAATATATTCCTTAACCCTTTCAATGATACACTTTTTATATCAATAATTGAATAACGAAATTTGCATAAGGTCACATGCATTGTCTCTCTTACGTTTTCCACCATATCATTACATATTTAACCCCCCAGAGCATGTGTGACACCAAATAAAATAGAAGGTGAAAGCAGAAAGTATTCCCCTACCAACTGCGAGTGTCCAAGAAACCAGCAGGATCTTTTGAAAGATATTATCGATCAATCAATCATATTGAAGGGCCTAGATTTGCAAGCAGAGAATAGCAAATGTTCTCTTATATTTTAAGTTTGCTTAAAATTGAAATATATTGCACCACATAAATCCTATCCAAGGCAATTCAATAATATTTGAAAACCCTACTCGATTTTTGACTTGTGTCATCAGTCTTTGCAAATATGTCAGTAAATTTTATGCGTTGGTGTAAAATATGAACAGTTGGGATAAACGAAATAAATATAATAAGCTATTTGAATCTGAAATGTTAAGTTTGGGGTCTTATGAAGTATAAGAGGATGGATAGATTTAGTATGTTTCATGAGACGGGGGAACATTAATCCAACACAAATTTTTAAATTAATCAACATCTTTGCATTTTTATTGTAGATTATTTTGCTTATCATTAATTAATAATTATACAGTGCCGTTTTCACGTACAGTGAAACTAACTCAGATACAAATAACAAAAAGTATCAACTTACGTTAAGTAGCCATAACTGAAGAGAATTTCTGATGTATACACTACGCAGTTTTTCAAAAGAACTCGTTTATTCTGTAGCTCTTATCCCGAGATTATTTAGCCCAAACATGTTCGTTAGGCTAATAAAAATCCGGAAATTTGTGAACTTGCTCTCATCAGTTCGTAACACATTGTGCAAAAATTTTCCATTTTACTAAATTTGCTCTCTAGGCCATAAATATTCGAGTGCTCTCGTAGGTCATCAGTTTTAAGTCGATCTTAATAGTTATTTATGATATAAGGTTTTAACACTTTTTTAAAGCACGCATGTGGAAAGTGCCTTAATAATACTTTTAACACAAATACAATATTTATTCTTCAAACGTCAGTAAATCCGTCATTACTCGACTGTGTAGGCGGCCGTGAAGTTTCGTTTTTCCTCCGCCGGAGCTTTACTTTTCACTTTTCCGCCGGCGGAAGTAAAAGTGTTGTCATAGCAACATAGATACAATACAAACAGACAACAAAATAAGCGTCAACAACTCAAGAATTATTAAACTACAATTTGTATTTATCACTCAATTTGTGACTGCATTTCTAAAAATCACTAATTTAGGAACAAATTGGGTATTATTTAATCGAACTTACTCAATAACTGCTTATCAATACGGAATTAAAACGCAATCGTAGACGCAATCTTAAAAAAATAATTATTGTTGACAGTGTCCACTGACAGCTTTATGTTACATTTCACCGACACCGGTCTAAGCAAGGCCACCTACGACCGTGGTCTAAGCCGCCTTGCGAACCCATTTATCTTTAATAATAATTAGATATTATTACTATTAAAAAGAGATGTTTTTGCATTAATTTGTAGACATTTGAAGAAAAAACAGCATATTTTATTTGGAGGAAAAGTTACTTTTCATGGCTTGCTCTCTAGTACCAGCCTCACTTCGTTCGGCTGTTAAACACGAGCGCGCCATGAAAAGTATCACTTTTCCTCCATATAAAATAATATACTATTTTCTACACACGTCAATAAAAAGCATAGAATAATTAAAAATTAAATGTTTAGAATCTTTTACATCCAGGTAGTTTCTAATACCATTGTATTTTTATTTTTATTTATCGAAGTTCACATTTGTCAATAAAAACTAGCAACCATCTTGGCTGATTTGTTTACAGAAAAATTGAAAATTTGAAAGGTCCTGTCCGTTTTATTAAAACGCTAGCGCCGGCTGTTGTGATTTACCAAAAATGCAAGAAATACAAGAAATCAATCCACCTAAAGATATAGAAGAAGCTGCTAACAGAGCTACCTTGGATTTACTGCCACGAAAATCAAGAATTCAATATGAGATTGCTCATAATAAATTTATAAAATTTGAAAACAAAGGCGTTCCTGGAAAGTATTCCGAAAACATATTCGTGGCCCATTTTGAGGAAAAGGCAAAGGTATGGAAGTCATCTTCACTTTGATCCCATTATTCAATGATCAAAGCTATGCTACGTGTAAATAACGACGTAGATATCAGCAAACATTTTAAACTGAGTGCCTACTTGAAGCGTCAAGGAGAGGGTTACCAGGCCAAAAAATCAAAGGTTTTTTACTAGAGACCAAATTGAACAGTTTCTGAAGTGCGTACCGGACGATGGGTACCTTCTGATGAAAATAGCTACGATTGTAGGAGTATTTGGTGCCTGCCGCAGGGAGGAGCTTTGTCAGTTGACTCGTGACAACGTGGAAAATATGGAGACTTATAGCTATTAAAATATCAGATACCAAATCCAAGGTACCACGAAATTTCCCTATCGTTGAAAAATTTTATTTGGATTTTTATCGAAAATATACTGACCTTCGTCCAGCAGATGTCGGACATCGGCGGCTCTTCCTAAAATATGTAATGCCGGGCACACACATTGGGCCAAGTCTGGCAAACCTCGACCAACACGAATGTGTGTCCGCGGCCGGAGTTCGTTCGTTGCCGGTAAATCGCGACAAATCAAAGGGATTCGAGCAAGTCTTTGCTCGCAATTTAGGCAGTCCACAAAGATTTTGGCGGTACACCCATTGTGTGGTTGCGATACTTGTACACAAATGATTCGCCAAATGCTTCGACAAATGTTTCGGCTGATGTGTATGTCCGGCATAAAAGGTAAATGTACTAGAAATCCGATCGTAATCAATACGTTCAGAAAATTGCCTGCTGCTATAGCAAGATTTCTACAACTTCCAAATTTAACACTCTAAACGGGGCATTGCTTTCGCCGTTCCTCTGCGAGCTTACTTGCAGATGCTGATGGAGCAAATTTGACGACAATTAAGCGGCATGAAGGATGGAAATCCTCAACCCTTGCAGAAGGGTACATCGTGGATTCCTTGGAAAATAAAAATTCTATTGCTCGAAAATTACTTACAGTACAAACGACATCAGCCGATGACGCTTCGATATCAACTGGACATGCTGTTATTTCTGTTCAATCCTCCTCAACGACGAAGAACAGCAGAACTGAGGAAGGAATTCTCATTTTTTAAGTTGTTCAAATTGTACTATTAATATAATATATATAATAATATAATATATAATAATTTTTTCGTTTTTTTTATTATAAGGTCGTACATATCCGCGGAAAAAAGTGCATCAAAATATTATAAGGAACTACTTGATTTTTGCACATGAAAAGGTACTAATCGAAGAATAGCTATGTTATGAGCAGATGTGCGAACGTTCCTTCTAGGTTCTTTTCTACTCCATTTGAATCTATTAGGGCCATAATAATAACCAGCTTTTTCTGTATCAGTTTCTTCTTCCTCCTCAGCCTGCTCCATGGTTGCTTCTTCGCTGAGAATTAGTTCTTGATCCTCAGATTCATCACTGCTAAAGACACTGTTTGCCTCATCGTACCATTGCTTACCTATGCCTTCTAAATCGAGATCCATTGAACACATAATCTTACGTGGCACCGCCATCAAAAAGTCACACTAATGATGACACGAGGTCTAACGCTGTTCAATCAGCAATCACGCATAATTCACCGCAATCACCCGTGGTAAGCAATTATGCATCATTTTTTCGATTTTTGGGCATGGGACTGTGCGGCGGCCGCGTTTGCAGCTGCAAGACATAGGTATTATTAAGTGGAAAAAAACCGCACCCGATTTTGCTGTATAATACTCTGTTCATTGGGCAACTGTTATAGACGGATTAAAATAATTTATTAAATGTGAACTATTTTTCCACCACGACGGTGCATCATTACCTCATTTTGGGGCACCAGTAACAGTTTTTAAACGCCATATTTCCTGATAAGTGAATTGGTAGGGGTGGACTCATCCAAATGACCAGCGAGGTCTCCTGATCTTAAGTTAGACCAGCGAGGTACCCTGATCTTAAAATTAGCCATTATTGCTACGTGTTTTAGCGATTTATAACTAAGGTTGCTCATTTTAGTTGTGGGGAGCTGCATATGCGTCGTATTTACTGCTTTAATAGTTTCTTCATAATAGACTAAAATTGTATATTATGCAATTGTGAATCGTGAATCTGTAAAAATATATATGAATTTTACACAATATCCTATTAGTTTTAAGATTGCTACTCTTATAATAATTCTTCAGATATTAATTTTCTCTGGAAATAATTCCTTAGTTTTCATCAACAAATGGAACCAATTCTCTAATTTTAACTCTTTAAAGATAGAAATGTCTAATTTGTCAAACTCGTAAATAATCTCAGTTTTCCAGAATTTTAATTATAGACAAAAATTTCCTCACAAATTAATTGAAGCCAATTATCCTCACCCGTTAATGTATCTAAAAGAAAAACTAGTTTTAGGAGTCTCTAAAAATAATTGTTTGTTTTAGTATAAGTTGAATAAATAAAGATGTAGATTGTGGTTAGGCTGTTAGTTACACATTATTGCTTTTAATTTATATGTTTTGGTTCAGGATAGGACGTTCTAATTAATCGATTTTATTTAATTATCTTCATCATCACTTTGCCTAAGGTGATAAATTAATTCGGTGATACGATCTACTTGGCGTGCTTCCAGTTGCACTCGATGTTTTATTTCTTGCTTGTCATATCGAATGTCATTTGTTTATTATTCTTTGAATAAATGGAATAACTGAGGAAACAACAAAATGTGCAAAAAGCTTGATTCCCAAATGTTTCCTTCTAATATATTTAGTTACACACCTGGGCAAAAAAACGGGCAAAAATTTCCTTCAAAATCATTTTTTACAACTTTTTAATTTTGGCATCGATTTTGATAACAAAAAGCTTTAATGAATTTGGTGTTACACACTGTAGAACCAAAAGATCCATTTCACCCTTTATTTCTGAATACTAAACACAAAATTTCAAGCAACACTAGTATTATGTAACGTTACGTTATGTTAGTTGTTTGCATTTTTTTTATCAAAGGTATGCTGTTTACTGTCATTCAGCATTTAATGTTTTTTTTTAAATATTAGGTCAGAAGATGTTGCACGAGCAGTTGGATTCAATGAGGATGATCCTGACATACGCTATATTGCAAATGTCTTGGGCGGAACCAGGGACACTATCCTATCAGAAACAAGGGACTCTGGTCCGATCAGTCACTTTCGTCAGATCGGTGAGCACGCACGACGTCTAGGATCATGAAGACCACGAACCACAAACCAACGAGATGATAATTTCGTGACTCTAACTGCTTTACAGGACCGCGTAGTAACATCTAGTGTTATTAGTCGTCGAATTGAAAATGTACTACAGTGCGATCCAGATACCTAATTCTTCTAATGGAAATACGTCTATTATTTTTCAAAATTAGAAAAAAATATTCCGAACAAAAATTATTTGATTTCATGTACCTTTAGATACGTTTTTGTTTTAATGTACAGGATTTTCCCTTATACGTATGCTTTAGCACCCACCTACAGCCTTTATTTTTGGAACCAGAAAAAGCTTTAAATACAAAAGTAAGACGAGCAGGATCCGATATCAGATAAAACAAATAAGCATAGTAAAACTGACAACAAATTCTAGCCTTTAGATTTTTTAATAAGACACCCTGCATTATCTCAACTGAAATTAATGATGTTTTTTTCTGATTTCAGAAGTATATAATATGCCTGCATTCGCTGTGGTAATTTTTTAAATATTTGAGAATAAACATTTTAGGCTTTATACCTACTGCGCATTTAATAAATAAATAGCGGTATCGCGGTGGCAATGGGCGCAGCAGCCCGATAGTGGACTTCCACCAATAACCGCCTAACTAAGGCACATTATACCATATAATTCAGGGGGGATCTTCCGAATACCTAGAAACCAGTCAGGAGTTGGTTTACGTTAAAATTAATGAGTCACTAACATTTAAAATTTTGAAACTAGTGTTGTAGGGTATTTAGACAGTGGCATACCAACTCTTTCCAGATGTCACCCATGGACAAGATTGCAAAATTATCTACTATATTGAAGTCTCCCTCGTAGTTATTGCTGACATGTTTCACAGATTTCTGGATACGCATAGTTCTAACGTTATTTAAGGTGGCTTCTGTTAGTTGGAAAAATCTTGTATAATATTCGGAACATGCATACAAAAGTTTGTAAGCGACTTTTTGATTAAATTCCATACCGTTTTACAAGCATATACATGTATTATTCAAATAAAATCTTTTGGGAAATTACTGAAGCAACCTATCACCCAGGAGGCTCTTTCCCCGCAATGTTGTACCACTTCGAATAATAGACCGAGTAAAGGCATCAGCACAGACAAGAGTCTATGATTAAGAGATATCGATACATGACCTTTTCCAACGCACTTTTTATTTAACTCGTATATTACATTAATCTACTACGGATGTTCTTAAATGTTGTATCAATATTAAATGAGTTGATGCTACTAGCGATTTTAAGAAGGAAAGTAAGTTAATGCCTTAAAATTTGAAATATAGGGCTTTTTAATAAAAAGTTCCGAGGATCCAGAGGTACAATGACTTGAAAGAGGCAATATCCTATAGGCTATTTCAAAGGCATTATTATAGCTTCACATAGATTATTTATAGTAGACTATACCAAATTTAAATTAAATATCGCACAAATTGTACAATAACAAAACGAAAAATTTAAATGTTAACGCTCTAAATTTCTAGCTCTAAATCATTGGGACATCTGGTCATATGAAAGTTTTTTTTTAATCTAATTATGTATATTTTTATCATTAAACGTGATATTTTGATAAAACGCTAAATCCTTGACAAATTGGCGAAGGTAATGTTAACTATAAAATCATTAGAAATTAGTACTCAACTTCAAACCCAAGAATCAGTGTGGCATTTTACTATTGCTACTAAAAAGGTAGGTTTTTACTGAATTTGGAATACAACTCAAGTTTGAATAAGTGTCATTTGAATTGGAACTGAGGAGCTCTGATATAATAATTGTTCAGCTGGATGGCGTGCAAAACCGTAACACTGTAACAAAACACTCCACAGAATTCCTTTTAAAAAAAGCTGTATTGACTTGACTTTTTTTTTATCTTAATGGGTTTAACTAACTGATTGATGTACATTTTTTAGTGAAAAGTAAGTGATGTTTTTGGCAAACAAATATTGGATATGTCCGGTTGTGTGCCAAGTGAATTGAATTTTTTCTAAAAAATAATTTTATTCTTTCCAAAATAAGCAATTAAGTTCAAACTGATGTATGTACTTTTAAAGTGTAACATGTATTGCAGTTTCTTCATGCAGGCAGGCGCCTAGCTAGTTTTCATCCTCTTGGGTTTCATTATTTTTCAAACCATCATCATTTCTGTCACCAATACTGACTAATAAGATTTTGTAGCATGAAAGGTCTTCCCTATTTTGACAATCTTCTCTAAAATGATACTTAATCAAGTTAACTGTTTAATGAACTTTAATATGAATTATGTTCTCATAAGAACTTTCCAAACAGACCCTCTCGAAGATAGATTTGGTAAATACAGGCAAATTGCGAGTGGACATTATCTCATTTCTGTGCGACACACAGTGCGGCCGCCCGTGGACAAAATTCGGATATCGATACACAACAAATATACTGCCAATCTGTTGCAAATGATCCGGACGGAACCAAAGTAGTAAAAACTTATAATATATTTCGCCGGACACCACGCCCCCGCGGCGTCGTGCATGGACAAGTCATAACTTATAGCAGCTAAATGCAGAACTGTAGCAATTGAATTAAGTAATCAATAAAATTAATTTCTTAGATTGTAGTGTTCATTAGTTGTGAATTTTTGACTATGAGCGTATATACTACAGGTATGTATCTCTGTATTGACATATATATTTAGTAATATCATTTGATATGGGATAAGAGACGTGCATTCATAGCATGCCATATATGTAAACTGTGATACATTCACCGATTGGAGGAAACTTTTAAAAAGTTCTATGCAAAATATCCTGTGCTGTGGACTGTTACAGATTACTTATGGTTGGTAGTTTATAACCTTGTCAAATTTTTGTGCTACTTCCTGCTAATATATGAGTTATGATTTTTTTAGGTCATCGACGTATTGCCAATGCCGATTTAATTGAAGATTGGATAGGCAGTAAAAAATCTGAAGTCGCCATATTTTTCTAAAAATTTCCATATAGGGATAAAATTGAATTCTGAACAACTTTCCTCTTTGACATGTTTTGATATCTGGTCACCTAACCTCACTTTTCGCATATTTAAGGTGGAATTTTTTAATTTCCCGCCATGACAGTTGTCACGTGGCATATGTCATAGTGCCTTTTTTGTCATTTATTATGCTGACTTGATTTGCCACAATTTTTTTTCATAAATCTCAATAGTAAAAAAAATTCCAATTTGTTGTAGACTCTTTGGATGACACTGTATATCATATTGTTCCTGTTATTAAGTATATATCTATTAATTATCCGTATAAATTATTGTTTTAAAGTCTGACCTGTATTGACTAAATTGAAAAAAGTTTATGTTTTCTGTTATTGTTATATTGTTAACTGTTAATATTGTTTGTTATATATTGTTTACCAATTATAAAAATTCATACCATTTATTAATTAATAAAAATATTGTTATAGTTTGTCTGTCCTCTTTATTAGCTTTAAGACCTATGGTAAAATTTTCCCTTAGGCAAAGAAATGGTTCTTTAAGGTGACAAGGAATATAAATGGTTTCTTTTGAATGAATGGATCTCGTTGCTTAAATCGTCGTATTCGCTCACTTAGACACTAATGTCGTTACATTCAGCGGAAATTCATTTGTTTCTCTCTATTACCAAGCACCGCAGAAATAATTTCAATTAAAAACAAGTCATTAATGTCAAAAGGTAGAAAAATCCAAAGGATCCTTCATTATCAGAATGTGCGATACTTTCCATTTACTATAATTTCAATAATAGGGTTCCTAATCTACCGGCTCAAAACCATTCCAGGTCTAATTATATTTTTTTTCACAATAACTAAAACTGTTATAGAGGAAAATGTTAAGCTCCTCAATTAAAGAAAACATTTTACTTTGACTCAAAATTACAAACTTTTTCAATTCCGGGATAAGCGATAATATCCAGATTTTTATTACCATCCAGAAATTACAGTTCTTATCAAATGAGGTAAGGTCTATCCAGGGCATATCAAATATTGCCAAAAACAAGTTCCCAGCTTTTATTCGACATGTTTTTCAAGTAATCTGGAAAAAATCTTTCCAAAATTGCTACACTTCAATTTTGACCTCAAATTCGTGATCCCTGACCTGAAAAACCCCCCAAGTACCAAATTTTAGCCAAATGACGTCAATGACGAGACTGCTATGATTTTTGTCCTATTATCCCATATAAACGAAGCACTGTTCGACCGTTATATGAGACAAAGAAGAGACTTATAATTAAATCTATATAACACTTAACTCTCACATATTTGGCTCTATTTATGTTAATAAGTTCTATGAGCTACCTGATTATGACCCAGATGAAAATACTCTCAACAAGACCTTTCCCAAATTAAAACTTTATAAACGATGATCACTTCAGTTTCAGGATATCAAATAAGATGTATTGCCGTTAGTTATATATTTAGGTGGTTATTGTTGCTATATTACCTTAAAAAAAACTGAAATGTGACAGGTGTAAACAAAAATTGGTATACTTATGACGAGCAATTTATTGTTGAAGACAATTTTGATGTAATTAGTAAATTAAATCGTGGAGGACTTTTATATCCCCAAGGACAAGCTATAAATCTTGTATCTGTGACTTACATACCCTTTAACAGGTTAATACATGAATTTGATGACATATTTCTAGAAACTTATAATAAAAGATCGTCCATGCTTCACTTAATTTTGGAATATTGTATTTAACAAAAACATGTCTCATATTTCGATGGATGCGCTAATCATAATGGAAGAGGCGGTTTAAAAATGATTCTCAAAATTATTTCCAATACTTTTTTAAAAATTATTGCTCTTCGAATAGCGACCATTTGAAGAAAATAAATACAAAAAGGGAACTCGATACATTAACGAAGTAGGCCATATACCTACTTATACATACATGTAACAATTTTTTCAATTTTATCTTAATGGCATGGCCTTGTAATTGAGTGGATATTGCTAAAAGTCCTAAAACCATTGCGGCTAGATATGCCTCAGAATTGACCACATTAATTTTATTTTACAGGAGCAAACCGTTCGTAAAATAAACGGCATGCTCCTATGTAGATGTAGGTTATTAAATGTTGACTTAAATCAAATTACCACAACAAAAATTTAATTTTCAATACTAAAGCTTGGTTTCTTTTTGGCCATAGAAGTTAAAACCATTGTTTATTTCCTTTATAAACATTGTTAAAACTTATAGGTCAATAAATATAATTTACTCAAAACTACCTGTTAGAAACATAAACAATATAAGGCATTCATAATTGGGTACTGAAATTGTGTGTTCCTCTTATACATACATAATGATTTAAAACTTGACCGTGAACCGCAAATATAAAACTAATTTTCTAAATCGCTTTGGCTCACTACAGTTTCATTAGCTTATTAATAGTGCTCTATTTACTTAGAATTTTAGTTTATTATTGACGTCGCGAATTTAATTGAAGTTTGCAATAAAATTTGAATATTTCATGTTCAGTCTGGGTATTTGTTCCGTTAGATAGTTTGAATATTAAAGTCTTATTATTACTGGCG
>MU182032.1:234369-273788 GCA_016904865.1 Pissodes strobi
CGATAATTGCACTGCTCTAATGGGGTCTTTTATACATGAGGGAAATATTTGTAAGAAACAGCATCTCTAGTAAAGAAGAATAGGTCAAAATGAAGAACCGAAGAAAGGGATCTGATTATATTGCTTTATTTTCAAGAAAATCAATCAGATACTGTGTCAGTGATATAAGGTACCTATAGACCATAATAGAAGACAGTTAGTTATGGAACAGTTCAAAGAACTTTAAATAAATATACCACGGTTTTAAAGTTAGGCCAGTGCAAGAATCAAAAGGCGAACAAAAAAAAAGGCATGAATTTGTTGAAATTACGGGATGAGATTTTAATAAAGATCCAAATTATATCAAGTCAATGTTGAGGAGCGATGAGGCAATATTTACCTCTGTCGGTAATTATAGTAGGAAAAGCTCTTATATTTGATCCGCAACCTGTTGAGCCAATTAATTTTCAAGGACGTATCCCAATACAAGTTTGGGGCGGCATTTTGGGGCAAAAGCTCTTAGGTCCCGTTTTTTTCCCTGGCACCTTAAATGGGTTAAGATACCCGGAATTTTTGGAAAATGAAACTGAACACTTTATGGATGAACTACCACTTCAAACTCGGCAAAATATAATGCAAAGTGTGAATGGGTAGGTTTAATTTAGGCTATTTATTTTATTTTTTATGGTCCGTTATAAGTTTTAATTGCCTAGTATGTTATTTCCAAATTTAGAAAACCAAATGTACAAACTACATATTATATGTAGTACATTTTGTAAAATCTTAGCAGAAAATAAAGATGAATTAGAAAATCAGACTTAAAACATCAATAGACAATTATATCGAAAAATCATAGTATTTTGTAATTCTAAAACCTTCAATACCTTTTGAAGTCTGATTTTCTGATTCATTTTTATTTTCTAAAATGAGCTATAGCATATAATTTTTAAATTATCTTTATAAAATTTGAAAATAAAATACGAGATATTTAAAGCATATAATCAACCATAAATAAGAAAATTAATAAAACGTATAATTTCTAGCCTAAATTAAATGCTGTGCATATCCCCCATTAGTCTCGTCACGTTTCTGGTAAATTCTTTTCTGGCGTTCCAGTGCATTTATAATTGCTTTGTTCATATTTTCATCTCAATTTTTTTATATCCGCGACAATTTTGTCACTTTTCCTCTATAGACTATATTTTTCAAATAGTTCTAAATGGAGGTATCCATGGGCATTAGATCTGGGGAGTTTCTTATGAAATAGTTTTTTCTGTCAGAATATTATGAGGAGGTCTTGTTGTCAAATTATATTTTGCAAAGTTTGAACTGGTAGTTTATCAGTGAAGCATTCAATTTCTTCTTCCATAACTTCCAGATATTTTAAACCATTTAAACCAGATAAAAACCGGACCTAAGATTTTATACCCAAAACAGACGCACCATAAACTTGTATCGTTGGCTGTATCAGTCAACGCTTGTATGGACAACTTCCTTGAAAAACAATTGGCTCAATAGCTTGTGGATTTTCATCGGACCAAATATGAGAGTTTTTCCTATTATATACCGGCAGTGGTAAATATCGCCTAATCGAGCCACAAAATTTTATTGAAATAACTTGGATCTTGATTAAAACGTTCTCTTGTAATTTGAAAAAAAATCATGTCTGGAACCACAACGTAAACCGTTCTAACTTGCCACTACTTTTGCATTTTTGGCGTAAGTGGCACTTCTGCTAAACGGAGTTAGGCAGGCCAACAATTATTTTAGGTACAGATTGTGAACTTATTTGGATAGTAAAAAAGACGATTACCAGATATGTCTATATCTGCATTTTGTCTTGGGTATTTTGGTACTAAAATGAAAAGGCAAAATTTTGTAGTGAAAATTCTCGGAGTTGTTAAACATTCACAAAAATGCAGGGTTTCATTTGACACCCTGTATAAGTGGTTTGAAATAACAATGATTTTAAGATGGGCAACTACTAGTTAATATAGCATCATTTGTGCAAAGCAATGCTGAAATCCCTATCTAGCTAACTTTTTTAATTTAAAGAATATTAGATTTTAGGCTTTGGTTACGAATTTCAGTTATTACCAGTAGTTTATTTTATGACATTTTCCTTATAAATAATACTTCACGTTTTCACGGATTATATAAAAACTCTTAGGTCTTCCTGAAAGCTTTTTGAAAAAGTAAAATTACCGTAAATGATTTCGGTCCCAAAATTTCGTTTCAATTGATGTTATTTATAAAATAAGTTGGTAATTAATCACTAAGACTATGTTCGAATATTAACTACGCATAGTAGGTACTATTGAGAGGTATATTGAGAAGGCGTGAATCATAGTATGTGGTTTATTGAATAGAAATTATCAAGGAAAAAACATGGTACTATAAAATTTATTTTGCCTTTACTTTTTATGAAAACTTGGTTATTTCCTATAAAATAGTCTACCATCTGCTGTAAACGTTACTTGGAATTGTTGACTATTATTTAAAAAAATCATGTATCTCACCCATTATCAGGGCAAATAAATGACTGGATATTGTCCATGTACTATATAATAATTTTTTAACGAAAAATCAACTGAACCGGTTAAGTTTAAAAGAATTAAGTATTAATTTTCGGCATTTCTCGACAAAACACCTGATTTAGCACAGCTCTGTCCTTGACGAGTAATTATTTCCTATCAATTTTATAGAGTAAAAATAGAAAAAACAGTAATCTTGTCCAAATTTTCGAACGGTAAAATCTGACTTTTCGAGCGGGTTTTAGTTAAATTTACTCAGATGAGTTAATAATCAAACATTGTCTAAGAAAGTCTTTTTTAAGATGTGCACATGTTTTTAATATAGATAACAGCAGCTAAACTCAACGGATGTTTATAAAATATGGAGATATTCCATCCATACCAAAATTATCAATGGTCAAATAATTTTAGAATATTGAAACCCCGATCCGTTCAACGATGGATTCTTGTTAGAGAGACGGACTGAGCGCGGATGACATGGAAGAGATGAAGGTTAAAGATGGTTATCCCATGCTTGGTTTGAATTGTGGACGGGCCGAAAGCAAAATTCGCCTCGCTTTGGCACCGTGTAACTCTTTCGGTCTATCTTTACCAATGCCATATCTAACTTTCTACTTTCTACCTCCTCACGCCGTGTCACATATTTCGTAACGCATCACACATTTCGTAATGTGTTCACCAGTTTACTCTCCAGGTACAGAGTGACTAAAAAAGAGATGCTGGGTGAAGTTTCTTGATCATCATAGCCTTTAGTTCCTCTTGTACAATACTGACAACCTCAAATGGTCTACTTTACCACGTTTTCTGTGTTAAAGTTTCAGTGATATAATGTGGCCTTGGTATACTCTTCTCTTTAGAAGGACGTTGCCAATAGTTATAGCTGCGTTCTGTGTCAATAGTTTCGTATAAATATATATTTATACATGCTTAAATGAATATCAATTTTGTGATAGTTAAATATGGAAGTCAACTCTTCTATTATCTATCTTCGAAGAAATCAAAACTACGGCGTCTCGAAAATCACTTTTAGCATTTCCAGAAAGGATATATTATACTCAGTACGTCCGTCAGTCTCAATAAGGATTGAGGCTGAATGCTGGCTTGGTGGCTGAGGATGTCGTGCAAGTACTCCTTTTCTGTTAGTCGACTTGTTTTTTTTTACAAAGCAATTTGTATAAGTTACCGGTATCTCCTGTTTGAAATTTTACAGCATCTTAAGGTTCACCATTACCTATTTTCTTTAGAGCAGTCTAGAGTTCTCTTCCATCCATTTTCTGCGTTTTTCCTGAACTTCATTTCTGTATTCTCGCCTTTTCATTTTATTGGCTTTTATCCACTGAAGTATAATAGTTATTTTTGTTACAAGTACCTAAAATGGAGTTTTTCAGGACGAATTATTGCTGTTTCCGGACGAGGCGTTAAGCAGGACGCCCACTGAATCGGCACAGACCGGCCAGCACGGCCGGCATAAGTTGCTATGTACGTTATTAAACGAGGCAGCGCCCATTTAATCGGAACAGCGCGGAACGGCATCTCGTTTAATAACGAATGCCGGCAGTGCTGGCCGTGCCGAGCCGGTCTGTGCCGATTCTGTGGGCGTCCTGCTTAAGCCGAGTCCGGAATGGCAGATGAGTCCTGAAAAACTTCATTTAGGTACGTGTGACAAACACTATTTTTTGTCATACGCTAGCAAAATTTCATTTTTATTTATACGCTTTTTGCAATTCTTCAGAACGCCTAAATTTGCAAATTTACCATAATTTTTGAAATCATAATGTACGACAACGTTAGCTTAGAATTTGATATCGTAGCAACTATCTGACAATTTTGTCATGTAATTCGAAATTTGACATTTAGACATATTCAGGAATTTTGGAATAGTCCGTAAAGGTTGCCATGACGACTTTTAGGGACTAGGCCTAAAAAGAAGCATTTTACGGACTCAAATGAGTCCGTAAAATAGCTATTTTTGGGAGCGTATGACAAAAAATGATTAATAGAACTCTGGACCATCTATATATTTTTTTATTTTCGAAACAATATCACCTCACTTTTCTTACTGTGCTTACCTTTCATAAAACCTTACTTTTGTGTTATGCCCTTGAGTTTTGCGTTTAAATCATATGCAGTATTTTCCTCCTTTTTTCTCAATACCTATATATGGTGTCCAACAACTTTTAGAATCTCCGTACACTTCTATTCTTTATTTCATAACTTCTTCTGAATTTGATACAAATTGGATGCTATTTTTTGTCCTTTGTATATATCTTTTTAAAGAATTATTGGGTTTAGTTTATTTTAATGTTTCTAATTTTGCAAGCTTTTAATAAATTAATTAAGATAACTATTTGCCCAGAATTCTTACAAAAATATGGGCTATTTTTCTTACTTGTCAGCATTTCGAGGTCTTAAATCCAGAGAGCACATTTCTGGATTTCTTGTCTAAAACAAGACAATGCTTCCACTCACATGACGTACTGTGGACGTATGATGTATATAACAAGAAGCTGCGTGCGTAAAACTGTAATAAATACATGTTTTATTCTTGCTACTGGAATTAAAGTTTTAGAAATATGGATAAATTACTTTATCATCTAAAAATGCATAAAAATGTTGACAATTTAAAGGTTTTAGAAAGATTTAGGCATTTATCATCTGCCGGCTCATTTGATGCTTGTTAGCCAATAAAATATTTTACTTTTTCGTTTGACTATTAATAGATTCAGGAATATAAATGTCGCTATATTTCAATTTGATAAATACGCTTGTAGATTTCTAAGGAATATAGTTGTGTTTTCAAAGATTCAGCTTAATTACAGTTGCCATAAAATGTTTACGAAAGTTTGCTATGACTCAAACAATTGCATTATTAACCCATAAAACTCGATAAATCATCTCCTGATGATGCTATCATGGTTAGCGAAACGCACGTCGAGTGCAAAAATTCTGTTTCGATATTATGGATAAATCTCTGTTTTAGGGCTAAAACAGAGTTTTATCCACATTACCGAAACAGAATTATTGCACTCGACGCGCGTTTCGCTAACCATGTTAGGCATCCTCAGGAGATGAATAAAACAGTTTTAGTGATCTCCTGATGCGCGAAACGCGCGTCGAATGCAATAATTATGTTTCGGTATTGTGGATAAAACTCCGCTTTAGTGCATTTTGCCGAAGGTTTCAAACACCAACATAGTCTGTTTTAGTGCATGTTGCAAAAGTTCCAAACCCCAACATAATCACTATTATAAACTTTAACTTAAACGAATACTTAAATAGTATACACAGTTTACTACCTTGGAAAACACACTTTATGAATATTGCATCAAAATGTTAAGTGATTTTATTTTATTCTTGTTTGACACTCATACCCCTATGTAGAAAAAACCGGAATCACGCACCTGGATTAAGTGCCAACAGATACTGTACTTCAAAAACTCAAAACAACTAGAGTCAATAATAACTGATTTTCTTATAAAAACTAGGAAATTTTACCTGGTTGATAGTCTGGAAAATAGTATATTATTTTATATGGAGGAAAAGTAATACTTTTCATGGCGCGCTCTTGTTTAACAGCCGAATAGAGTGAGGCTGGTAATAGAGAGCAAGCCATGAAAAGTAACTTTTCCTCCAAATAAAATATGCCGTTTTTTCTTCAAATGTCGACAAATTAATGCAAAAACCTCTCTTTTTAATAGTAATAATAATTATTATTAAAGATAACTTGATTTTTCAAGTGTTGCCGAGCATGCTTTTGATAATAATCATAGAATAACAATAAAAAAATTTAAATTAATTCATAATATAACTGATAGGAGATTATTAGACGCATATGAAAGTATGGAAATTATTAAATGTAAGAATAGTTTAAATAGAGATAGAGGGCCTATTCCGTATAGTCCATTGTATTGGTTAATCCAGCGTGACTAGTGGGATTCCAGGATTGGTCCTTTTTAGTTCCGCTTGATTGAGCAAACAGTAGTATAAAAGGGAGTTAGGTATATTTTAATTTTAGTTTTAATCATCTCCTGATGATGCTAACATGGTTAGCGAAACGCGCGTCGAGTGCAAAAATTCTGTTTCGGTATTGTGGATAAAGCTCAGTTTTAGTGTTAGTATTGTTCTTCACGTGATTTTAATAAACAACTTTTTCTAATCCGATGACTTAGACTAATCTCTGTCAACCATATTCAGCATCAAGAGACTTGTTTTGATTGGCTTAATTTAACATCTAATCTATAGCCTATCATCATAAGTGTGTGGATATCTCAAAAGTACTACAGTGTGAAAAACCAACTTACTTTACACAGAGGGTGCTTTAAAGAAAAAATACCTTACATTTTTTTCAATTTTTACCCTTTTTTGAAAGTCTAAAAAACTACTCGCGATGGCTAAAATAAAAAAAATAAATAAATAAACGACAAACTAAATAAAATCGCAAGTCTAAATGTTCGGAAATGAAAAAGCCCTAAAATTGAAGCCAAAGTAGGCGCGTTACATTTTATAGAAGTAAGCGTACGTACTGATTTGAAATGAAGAATCCAAGTAAGTTTCTTTACACATTATTCACCTATTTACGTTCTCATAATAATAATGGTAGATATAAATAGGAAAACTGGAGCCCCCATTATTAGAAATATTTTTATATTTCTAAATGACTAAATAAGGTACCTATCTAAAACTGATAAAAGAAGATCCTCCAAATTTGGTTTGTAAAATAGCTAAACTGCAAAGAGTACTTTGAGCAAATCTAATTTGAGCATGTTTACTTCTAGACAAATATTACCAAGTGAATATATTGACATGGTGATCATACATTATTTCAAAACAATCCTTCAATGGAGCTTCAGCTAAGGAATAAAATAACGCATAATTTAAAATCCAATATAATAATTATTATAAAAACCACAATTTGTTATCTGCCATAATATGATTGGTTTCTTACTATGTATTATTGTTATGTTAAAATACCAGATGCATTTTAATTCATAGTAATTATCTGTATCGTTGAGTAATGATATAGGGAATTTAATGCGAACATATATTTCTCGAGATATTTAATTCCACATTGTAAACATTCTCTAGAAAAGCCACAGTTAGTAAATACTGTTTCTGCAAATTTAAATCCAAAATGCCAATATAACTTGCTCAGAAATATATCTACTCGTTATGACTACTGATTATTCAAACGAACAATGATTACTCTCCGAAAAAAGTTTATTTGCTAATTTTTTTCAGAGAATTTAAATTGTGAACAGGTCAGGTCAAACTTATATTTATAATTCTTATAACATAACAAGTTCTTAGCAATTGACCTGTCTGAGCAACAATATAGCTCAAAAACTTACAAACTCTCTTCAAGGTTTTATGACAAATCATTTCGATGTTACAAATCATGCGAAATCACGGATCAGTCATACAGGAAGTTTTTGTATATTCTAATGTACAAAGCTAATTATCATGAATAAAATTGGCAAATAACCATTATTCCTGCAGACGCATGATTTAAAAATATTTTATAATATATGTACCTTTTAGTTTTCAAAATAAAAACATATATTCAGTTTTTGAAGAGTGACTAATGCATCGTAATAAAGTCGTCCAAATTTATTTATTGGGCTCCTAAAATCTAAGGAAAATTAAATAAATACGTTCTAGATAAAATTTCCGATATTTTGCTGTTAATGCCATTCTCATTTTTCACAAAATATTAATTTGTATCTAATTAGAGGCAAGAATGCTTTTTCACTTTTTCCTTAGCATTCAATATTTATGTACCATCTTATACTAAAACGGAGTTTTATCTACAATACCGAAACAGAATTATTGCACTCGACGCGCGTTTCGCTAACCATGTTAGCATCATCAGGAGATGATTAAAACTAAATTTAATTCTGTTTCGGTATTGTGGATAAAACTCCGTTTTAGTGCATGTTGCCGAAGGTTCCAAACCCCAACATAGTACCATCTTATAAAATTGCTTATTTGATAATTTGACATGGTGGGTGGTCATAAGAAAAAAGATACGAAATAAATTATTATTTAGGCAAAATATGATTTGGGATGCTGAATATCGGCAAGGTCCGTTGGACTGGACGATAGTTTGTCCTGCGAATAGATTACCTATGACTATCTATGCATGATTGGTCCGACAAGTAGATAGCCAGGTTTTTAATTTAGTCTCTCGTGGAATTGTCAAGAGCTAATTATTTCGTCCAGTCTTGAATTTCTGATCATCTGTCTCCAGAATCTTCGCTTCTACTATTTTCTCATTTTTTGAAGTCGCGCGTTTCAAACATCTGACATATTTAAATCTTGTCTTCATTTATCTCCGGTCGGGCTTTGTGAACTCCCAGCAAATTTATGAATTTTATCCCCAAATATGCTTTTCATTTAATATTTCGCTTCGAAAATGTACCATTTTTATTACCAAAAATTTTTCAATTTATTTTATATTATTCTCTGTAGTTTCCTTAGAAATGTATCAATTTCATTTTGGCTGTCTCAAAATTTTTGAATGTTAAGTGAAATGAATGAATAAACATTTGAAATGCCCCAGTGCCTCCAGGAATTTCTGGTCGGTAGCAAAGGCAGTAAGGAATAACTTTACAAAAACGTCCCTCCCACTTTTGACAGACGAACGTGGCCTCGCGGCGACTACAGCCAAGGAAAAAGCAAACATGCTCGGCAAAATGTTTTCATCGCACTCTACCTTAGACGTACCCCAAGGCAAGGCTCTCCCCACCATATCGAACATCAACACTACCATGGCAGAAGTCAAGTTTCATCAATGTGATATTCGTAAAATCCTTAAAGAACTAGATACGCAAAAGGCATCAGGACCGGACGGAATACCTGTCACCGTGTTAAAGAACTGCGCCAACGAACTAACATTCGTTTTTCCAGGCTTTTTTCTTTGTCTTACGAAAAAGGGTTTTGCCCATCTTCTTGGAAAGTCGCTCGAGTGCAACCCGTTTCAAAAAAGGCAAGAAAACCATGCCCTCAACTTATCGCCCTATTGCCTTGCTTCCATTAATCTCCAAAGTCATGAAACGTGTAGTCAATCAGCAACTACTCAAGTACCTCGAGAACAACAGAATAATCAGCGATAATCAATACGGCGAGATTGACAAGAGATATATTGGCCTATGTCACTCATATATGAAGTAGGGCAATTGAGAACTACGGAGAGTCTCGAGCGATTGCGTTGAATATTTCGAAGGCATTCGACAGAGTTTGGCATGACGGACCGCTCAACAAACTGCCGTCCTTCGGACTGCTGTGCAGCTTGTCGGTTTCGTTAAAACCGATCTCTTCACGTTGCAGTTGATGGACACATCTCAGACACATTCACCATTAATGCGGGCGTGCCTCAGGGCGCAATACTTTCACTAATTCTGTTCCTCATCTATATTAATGACCTGCTGACCGAAACGAATAATCCTGTTTACAGTTTTGCAGATTACAGTACCCTTGTCTTCCAGTTCAGACTAGAACAACCTTTACCAGCAACTGAGGCTTATCACCGTAGACAGCAGCAGATTACAGCATTTAATCAACACCTGGAGAAAGTTCAAACTTGGGGCGACAGAAATTTGGTATAGTTCAATGCAGCAAAGACCCAAGCCGCCACGTTTACAAAGAGGGCCGATACGGCGCGGCGGGCCCCGACATCATTATGTCCCGGTCAACAGCAATATGTCCTGGCATGACCACGTTGCTAACATCGCAAAATCAGCCTCCCAGAAGCTTAGTGCGCATTTTGCAACAAAAAACTCTATACACCGCAGCAGTTGCTCTTCCTTAACAAAGCGAAAATAAGACCGTGCTTAGAATATTGCTCACACATATGGGGTGCCGCACCAATACACACCCTAAAGCTGCTGGATTCCATTCAGAAGAGCTATGCGTCCTGTCGGCGACCAGGAGTTGACCCGGAATCTGTATAGTCTGGAACACCGCAAACATGTGGCCGAGATGTCCCTTTTTTACAGATACTTTCACGGCAGATGTTCCCAGGATTTGGTCCGCCTTATCCCGCCCCTGGCAACGCCTGTCAGACAGTCACGACAGATGGCAAGAGCGCACCAGTTCGTCGTACAACTGGAAACCTAGAACATCGCTTTACAAGAACTCCTTTGTCTGGCGCACTGCAACACTGTGCAGCTCATTCCCAAGACATCTGTTTCCCTCTAATTACAACCTACAACTATTCAAGAACCGTGTCAATCAACATCTTTGCCCACACAGCGCTTGTCGAGCGCCATAGGATCTCCCTTTAGTGTGTGTGCCACTACCATAAAAAAAAAAACAAATTTCTTCGAAGTTCGATTATTATTATATTCATGAGAGCGGGTTTTTCATTATAACTTAATTATCACTTTTATTCTAGAGATCCTATAAATATACGAACAGTAATATTTTTTAGAGGACAATAACGCTGTTTGTTCTACTCATTTTCCTTAATTGATTTATTAGATATTTACTATCTGTATTTCAATTGGTTTCATTATTATTGTTACAAAATATATTATTCTGCAATATTTTATAATTAATTTATAAGTAAACGTAATTTTTTCAAGTTTGATATAGTAATATAATAATTAATTAATTAATGAGACACCAGAATTACGGCCCGAGCCAGAGTGTCGTAATGAGTACTAGTCATAATAATGAACCAATCAAAATGCAGCATCACAGCAATATTCGGTTAATATCAAAGATTGACTATGACATTTAAAACTTATCAATTTTATAGGAAATTATGAAAGCTTAAGAACTTATTTTCAATTATTTTGATTGGTCGTGGAAAAATTGTTTATACAACTCAAATTTAATGGCTATTAAGACTCATTCATTACGATATTCACCTATGGCTCGGGCCGCAATTCTCGTGGCTTAATAGTTGCCGTTAAATGTTCATTGTCTCGAATAAATGCTAAATTTCGCACATTCATTATTTTATAGTAGTGATATCTGTTTTCTATTTGGAATCTGAGTACGTATTTTCCGACATATTTTTTTGTTTTATGATATTTTTCTCCTATAATTTTGTTGTTTCTTCTACTTCTTTGGCTCTGATGCTGCTATTTTTCTCAAAATCACAATCATGATCCATAATTCACATCATCTCTCCAAGTTTACTAAAACTCTACTTGATCAACACAAACTAACCCTAACCCACTCGCGAGGGTTCAATATGACCCAACACTGCATTATTTCCCCAATAATCGCTGTAAGTCTGGGCTGACCAGTCATTTTGACAAGGTAGCAGTCTACTTGTTCAATTATTGTTATTAATTTACTACTTATCGTTCCCACTAAGCGGCTAATTTACGCTATTGCTATTTATTTGCATCTCTTAGACATGAAATCAAAATACTTATGTTTGATTTCAGAATAAATAAAAAAGATCGCTGACCGAATCACAAATACTTTATATATTATTAATAATTTGACCCACGAAGAGAATAATGATGTTCCCCAAGAAAATAATGCCAGAAATGGATTAACATTGAACCAAAAACAAATGTGAAAACAAGAAGACCTAATATCTTTTCTCCCTTACCAACTGGGACAAAAGCTTCAAAAGCTTGGCATTGCTTTAAATGCGGTGACCTTGCATGTCACCGCTAGGAAACACTCGAACCGAGCAACCTTGACATCATGTGGCCCAAGTTCACCACCAAGAGATTAACCAAGTTAAAGTGCTGTCTCTATCGCCATCCGAGCGATAGAGACTACAAAAGCGTTTTCACAAGACTAGCTACCACTTTTGATTCAATAAAGTCGATCACACCAATTCAGAAATAATCGTTCTGGGTGAATTCAATGCTCACAACACCAACTGGCTCAAACATCACATCAGCACCGATAACGTCGGTAGAGAAGTTACCATTTGCCATCAGCTGCGGAGTTACTCAACTTGTAGAAGAACCAACTCGGATCTCAGAGAGGGACAAATTTTAACCACAAATCTTGACCAGTACATAATTACAGTTGCCCCGCCATTAGGTACCTCCAACCATAAACTTATTACAACGGTGTGTGAACTGCCACACCTACAGAAAGATTCGCCATTGCCTCGTAAAATCTGGCATTACAATCGTGCAAATTTGGAAGATCTAAAAGAGTTTTACCTAGATTTTCCCTGGCTCGACGTCTGCTTTGGCACTGACGACCCGTCAGCCTGCTGCAATGAGACTACGCATACATACCAAATTTCACCAAGTTACCGTAAAAAATGCCCTGGTTCCACAAAAGATTCGAAAGAGCTGTAGGTAGGAAACAGCAAGCCTACAAGTACTCGTAGCAAAACCAGACTGCTGAAAATAGCAATTATTTTGTCTAAGCGAGAAACGAATGCAAACGTGTGATTAACGAAACTAAGGGAAGACAAAAAAGGATCTGGAATAAACTTTTTAGAATACCCCAGTGGCTCCAGGACTTTCTGGAGGCAAAGGCAAAGTAATAACTTTACAAAAACGTCTCTTGATCCTTTGACAGACAAATGCGGCCTCACGTCAACTACAGCCAAAGAAAAAGGAAACGTGCTCGCCAAAATGTTTTCAATCGCATTCTAATTTACACGTCCCCCAAGGCAAGATCCTCCCCACCATATCGAACATCAACACTGCCATGTCAGAAGTTAAGTTTCATCACCCTGATATTCGTAAATTCCTCAAAGGACTAGATACGCAAAAGGCATCAGGACCGGACGGAATACTTGCCATCGTGTTAAAGAACTGCGCCAACGAACTAATACCAATTTTTTTTCAAATCTTTCTCTGTCTTACCGAAAAGGGATTTACCCATCTTCTTGGAAATTCGCTCGAGTGCAACCTGGTCCAAAAAAACACGCCCTTAAACTATGGCGCGATTGCCTTGCTTCCAATAATCTCCTGCAGAGCAGTAACTACTCAATTACATCAAGTCCAAGAGATTAATTAGCGATAACCAATATGGCTTTCGCAAAGCGAGATCGACAGAACCGATCTCTGCATGTTGCAGTTGATGGACACATCTCAGACATATTCCCCATTAACTCGAGCGTGCCTCAGGGCGCAATACTTTCACCAACTCTATTTTTGTTCTATACTAATGACCTGCTGACCGAAACCAATAATTCTGTTTACAGTAATGCAGATGACATAACCCTTGTCTCCCAGTTTAGATTAGAAAAACCTTTATCAGCGACTGAGACTCATCATTCCAGCTAGGAGCAGATTACAACAATTAATCAAGATCTGGAGAAAGTTCGAACTTAAGGTGACAGAAATTAGGTCCAAGAAAGCCAATCGGCGTCGGGCCCTGACATCATTATGGCAGGATCGGCCATTCCTTCTTCCTCGCAAATCGGACTGCTTTCTGATTTTCTCGGTCAACAGCGATATGTCCTGGCATGACCACGTTGCTAACATCGCAAATTAAGCATCGCAGAAGCTTTGTGCGCTAGTTCGCAACAAAAAACTATATACACCGCAGCAGCTGAGCTTGCTCTACAAAGCGCAAATAAGACCGTGTCTAGAATATTGCTCACACATCTGGGGTGCCGCACATTAGCACCCTAAAGTTGCTGGATTCCATTCAGAATAGAGCTGTGACTCTCGTTGGCGATCTGGAGTTGACCCGGAACCTATATAGTCTGGAACACCGCAGACATGCGGCCAAAATATCCCTGTTTTACAGATATTTTCACGGCAGATGTTCCCAGCAAAACTTACCTCGGACCTTCTCGGGGAAGACGCCCAAAGTGTCCCAGAAGTAAGGACAACAAACACTCAGTCAGGTGCAATAAATGGATGGGTTTTTATTTGTAAGTCTCATACGAAAGCAATTTTTTGTGCAGATTGTATTGAAAGCGATTAGTTTTGTCGTTTATCCAATATCAATATATTTATTTTTGTGCCCTACATTACATTAAGAAACATAGTAATAAATTGAATTCAAATCGATTAACGCATTTTATGTCATGTTAATATCTTTAGATTCATGTGGGGTCATATTAACCCCACGCGACCAATTACGTTATAATTTTCGGTGTGACCAATTAAGGGTTTAAGTTAGTTTAACTAAGGTTTCGGTATGAGTATTCAAATTTAATTGTCTTCCACTGATATATCTTTCAAAGTCTACTCTCCAATTACTGAAAATCCTTCCGCCAGAAATAAGCATCAATTCTCTTTGAAGTTCCATGATTTCTATAGACCTAGAACGTTTTCATAAAGGATAGAAGAAGATCACTTTTGTTACAGTCACCCGATCAATTAACGAAAACTTATAATTTGTATAGCACAATAATAACACTGATTTAATATCTATTAAACTTAACAAAAATTACTTAAAATAGAAACTTAATTTAATTCATCTACTCTATTCCACGACAACGATTATTAAATAATTTATAACCAGAACTAGATATTTAGATAACGTCCCTAACAGTAAGTGCCCCCCTGGAAAATTTGCCAAACGAAGTTATTTATAAGGCTTTTAAAGAATCGATTACAGTGTAGATGCTCAAATATACATGTGTCTTAGAATTGAGTCTCTCGATTCATTTTTATGTCGGTCATTTGCTATTTTAAAATACCCAAACAAAAAATAAAACCTAACAGGAAAATAACAAATCACCGACCTGTCATGTTCTGCTGTGTAACGTGTTAATCATCAGAAAAAGCGTGTGGAATTTGGCAAATTTGCATTTTTTTTTGGGGACAATGACGCTTAAAAGATTCTCGGATTAAAAAATAATACAATATTTCTATTAATAGCGAATTCTGTGAACATAAAATAGTGAAATTTTATAGGAAATAGTATATTATCATAGAACAATCCTTAGTAAACACAAATATTATTTTCCAGGTAAAATAATCTGCAAAGAGAAGCTCACTTTTCCATCGATATAAAAAATTAAATAATAACAATAATTAATTCACCATATTTTACAGATCCAATTAAAAATTAATTCAATTATATTATAATGAATCATTGAATTGAAAATTTAAAGAAATATATAAAAATGTATGGCTTAAAAAATCCATTTCAAAATATGTTCTTTCAAATGATGATCTTTTCT
Organism: Pissodes strobi; assembly: GCA_016904865.1. Classification (NCBI taxonomy): domain Eukaryota; kingdom Metazoa; phylum Arthropoda; class Insecta; order Coleoptera; family Curculionidae; genus Pissodes; species Pissodes strobi. Next base: position 249,958 of record MU182032.1, read on the forward strand.
CTGCAACCTTTACTAGGTAAATTTTTTGCAAATCCCTTAAATACGATAGATGCCTTATATCCACAGACTGAACGATTCTTAACTCATTTCCCTTAAATTGCTGAAAAAAATATATGTAATACCACAAAGGGATTAAATGTTATGATAACCATTTCTTTATAAAATATTGTCCTTGATTCTTGTAAAGAAAGATTATCATGCTTGCTTCCTTTTTTGGTTAACAGTTATTCATGAGGTCTTAACCGCCCCATGGGACTATCTTATTAAATCCGATAGGACTGATTTAATGCACAACATGATATACCGCTCATACATATCGTTTATAGCGTCAACAATCACCCTCATTTTCTTAATTAAACTATAATAAATTAAATTAAACTAACCCAAACTGCATACGAGAAGCTGCAGAAAGTGCAACGAATTGTCTGTCAGGCGATAAGATGCGAGAAAGATGCATTGAAGACTCGGGTCTTTTAAGGACATTTCTAGGCAAGAATCCTTAAATCTGTTGTTATTATATTTATGAAAATAATTAAAAATATTATTGACATAAGTAAAATCAAATACTAATTGACTAACAAGTCAATTGACATTTCGAGAATATCTTCCATAATCTCGTTGTCTTATTCGTAAAAGAATACCTGCTCAGATTGTCCAAAATATTTTTCATATTCTGTCACAATTTTCTTTTTGTTTGTGTATTTTCTATGCAATGTAGGTATTTTTTGGATCATTTGCTGTCGGATTAATAAATGTTTAATTCAAGCTTTCTCAAAAACCCTGCACAAAATCAACAACCCGCTGTGGACGTCACGATAAAGGTACTGCATGGACAATTCTCTCGAATTATAGTTGTAGTAAGAGGTTTTAAGTCCCACAAACCGATGGACGGTTATCCTTTTCCATGGTGCATTTAAAAGTTGGTCAAACGTTAGACAAATGATCGTGGATTTGTTGAAATACCAAACTCACTCCCCCTGTACCTGTCTGCAAAGAGAGAGATTAGGGTAACATAGATAAAAACGATTGAATCAAGTTATGCAGTTAGACTATATGATCAAACCCATGGGCCTGGCTCGAATGATATGACGAATCTAACGCTCTTTTACGCTTAGGTGATATCAAAATCGAAGGGATGTTTTTTTTATGGCAGTGGCACACACACTAAAGGGAGATCCTATAGAGTTCGACGAGCGGTGTGTGTGCGAAGATGTTGATTGACACGGTTCTTGAATAGTTGTAAGTTGTAATTATGGGGAAACAGATGCCCTGGAAGTGAGTTCCACAGTGATGCAGTGCGCCAGACAAAGGCGATCTTGTAAAGAGACGTTATAGGTGTTTCTAGTTGTACGACGAACTGGTGCACTCTTACCGTCTGTCGTGACTGTCTAACAGGAGTTGCCAGGGGCGGGATGAGGCGGGCCAAATCCTGAGAACATCTCTCGTGAAAGTATCTGTAAAACATGGACATCTCAGCCACATGTCTGCGGTGTTCCAGACTACGCAGATTCCGGGTCAACTCCGGGTCGCCGACGAGACGCACAGCACTTTTCCGAATGGAATCCAGCAGCTTGAGGGTGTGCTTTGGTGCGGCACCCCAGATATGTGAGCAATATTCTAAGCACGGTCTTATTTGCGCTTTGTAGAGCAAGAGCAACTGCTGCGGTGTATACAGTTTTTTTTTGCGAAATAGCGCGACAAGCTTCTGGAAGGCTGATTTTGCATTGTTAGCAAAGTGGGCATGCCTGGACATATTGCTGTTGACCGAGACACCCAGTAGTCCGATTAACGAGGATGAAGAAACTATCGATCCTGCCATAATGATGTCAGGGCCCGCCGGATTGGCTTTCTTGGTAACCGTGGCCGCTTGAGTTTTTGCTGCATTGAACTAGACCAAATTTCTGTCGCCCCAAGTTCGAACCCTCTCCAGATCTTGATTAATTGCTGTTCTCTGCTCCTGTCTGCGGTGATATGTCTCAGTCGCTGGTAAAGATTTTTCTGATCTAAAGTGGGAGACAAGGGTACTGTCAGATGCAAAACTGTAAACAGGATTATTTGTATCGGCCAGCAGGTCATTAATATAGATGAGTTGAGGTTGATCTCGGTCTCGGTCTCGAAAAAACAACCTTGGTCTCGATCTCGGTCTCGACGTCCAGACCGAGACCATGCATGGTCTCGGTCTCGGTCTCGGTCTCGGTCTCGTAAAGTCTCGGTCTCGAGATTCTGAATTGCTTTTTTTCACCATTAACAGAGTTTTATTACACAACAGTGGCGTACATAGATATTTTTATCGGGTGATGGGGTGCCAAGCCTTCTGTGATATATTTTGGCAGATTTGCGAATAAACAAGCAAACATTTTTTGGTATGCCACGGCCTTATTTGACATATTTTATCATATTTGCAAGTAAAATCAATAAAATCTCCCCTGTGACTTTGTAAATAAAAGTTGTTAGTGCGATTATAACAAAAACTATCCACGAAAGAAAATTCGACTGGCATTGTCAACGCTTTTTCTTCTTATTTCTTACATTTCTTATCAGTTGTAGCTTAGCCATACAAAAATTTATTTTGAAAACTCTTAAAATTTAACGGTATACAGGGTGTCACGAAATTAGTTTACCAAACATCAACCATGTATTTATCGGTCAAAAATAACTAAAATGTTTCTTATAAATATATATCAGGAAGGGAGCTAGAGCCTCTTAAAAATGGGCCCCTGAATATGGTTTTCTTTAATTATTTCCGAAACGGTGTAAAATAGAGTTTTAAAATTTTGGGATTCTACTAACTTTAATATTCTGAATTTAAAAATGGAATTAAAAATAAAAAATTTTAGTCAGGTGCGAACATTTTAGGGGGTGAATCTAAAAATTAACTTTTTTTTGGGCTAACTTTTTATATATCTTTACTTCAAATTTTGAAAATTTGAATTTTTTTTCGCATAAAAGTGCCTTAGTTTGTTTCGCTAGGACGCAGCGTTTTTGAGAAAAACGGATTTTAAAGTATATTGACTGCCAAAAACGGGTGTAAAATTAAGATTATAATTTTTTATATTCCCCAAAAATTCCTTTTGACGTTACAAAACTTCATATTATTATAAAATAGTAGAAACACTTGTTCCAGAAAAAAGTTATGACAGATTTTCAAAATTTGATAAATTATAGCATTCAATTTACACCCGTTTTTGGCAGTCGGAATACATTTATAATCCGTTTTTCTCAAAATCCTGCGTCCTAATGATACGAAATAAGAGACACTTTTTTACGTAAAAAAATTCAAATTTTCAAAATTTGAAAAGAAAATAAAAAAATAGTCCACAAAAAAGTTGATGTTAATTTTTTAGATTCACTCCCAAAATATTAAGCACCTGACTTGACTAAAATTTTCTATTTCTTATTCCATTTCCGAATTCTAAATATTAAATTTAAAACTATATTTTCCACAATTTTGTAAATAATTAGAAAAAAAACATCTTTAGGAGCCCACTTTTAAGAGGCCCTAGCTCCCGTAAGGGGCGTTTTCCGATATATGTTTACAGAAAAAATTTAAGGTATTTTTGACCAATAACTACAGGGCTAACGCTTCGTCCACTAATTTTGGGACACTCTGTATACGGTATATACTGTATAAGTGGATATGGTCAAAGGTGGCCATTCATCTTTTAATATACTAATCTGACACGGTTGTACCAGAAGTAGATGTTCAGTTGTTTTAATGGTTACGCGATGTTTTATTACCTTGTAGATATTACGAAAAATCTGAAAACTCATGGCTGTTTATTGCTTGAAAATGGCTCAAAATAAGTTATCTACTACAGTATAACATTTCTTCTAGAATCTTAAAAAGAAACAGCCCAATTTAAAATAAACAAGCGTTATACCTGGATTTGCACGATTTTTCAATTTTTTGGTTGATTGAACCCCGTTGGCATAAATTGCCAATAACATACATAAAAATTTGATTTTTTCTGAAAAATAAGTTTTGAAAATTCAACAAATAAAAATATTTTTCGAGACCGAGACCGAGAGTCTCGTTATCTTGGTCTCGGTCTCGATAGGCAAGTCTCGGTCTCGGTCTCGATTCTAATTTCCAGGTCTCGGTCTCGTTCTCGTTTTCGAGACCGAGACCGAGACCATAGTCTCGCGAACCCCTAGTCGGAAGTACCTAATGGCGGACCAACTGTAATTGTGTACTGGTCAAGATTGGTGGTTAGAAAAAGATCCAGGAGGGCGGCGAACTCGGTCCTCTCTGAGATTCGAGTTGGCAGCTTTAAAACTGATGAATAAGTTCCTAAACTCTAGTAGGTATTTTAAAACGGAAACAAATGCTATAAAATTGTGGAAAAAGCCTACCAGAAAAACTCTTTCATTCAATCAATTTTAACATGAAAAATGACTAAGCGAGCTGGTCAAAATACAGGATGTGGATATGAGAATGTGGTTAAAAAAGATCCTATTAGAGTAATGTCACTATAAATAATAGCAGAATACACGCAAATAACGTAGCTCGACAATTATTATGTTTTGCCTTTTGCATATCAATGCACAAAGACTTTTTGACAAGATTGCTATTTTGGAACTTAATTTTTTGAAAAAATATTACTCTTTTAACGGTTTGCGGTCATTGGTTATTTCGTCTAAATTTGAAATCCATATAAAAATTAGCTGCTTTATAAGAAACAATAAAATACATAGCGGATCCGCAATTTTCGTAACAGATTCTGTCTTGATTGCTTGTCAGAAATTAAATTTTTGGGAAAAAATACATGTTAAATATTCTGTGAGTCTATATAAAAAGTAAAAACGAATATGGAGCATTTGCCGATAATGTTGGTGTATTTTTGGACAAAATCAATTATATTTTACATGTTGCTAGTACGATGGATAAGCAATTAATTGTGAAGGGCGATTTCAATATTGACAAAGCTGATAATATTACATTAGAATGCTGATGGTTATCAGAGTAGAACTAGTAAGTAAAAATTATTTAATAGCAGATAGTACGCTATCAGTGGTGAACTTCGAAATCTTCGATTCTGGTATTTCTGGTAATTTCTGGCAAATATTGTATTTGGTTGCAAATCAACAGATCGAAAGGAATAAGTCGGAACGTAAAAACATTTAATGAATTCTACAACAGCGAATAAATTAATAACTTATCTAATTTTATTCTGTTCTTAGCATTCAGTTTTGCTCAAGCATTGATGAAATATGATCCTTTGAGGTATCGTGATTCTTACAAAAAAAAACTAATAAACTATGATAAATAATGTGAATAATGTAGAATTACATAGACAGTAAAGGGTTTAAATAATAAACTACTAAAGTGATATGTAATGAAAAATAATCACGCATAAATACAATCCTTGGTATTGCTAGCAAGCTTTGGAGATACTAAATATATCAAAAAATAACTTGACACTGCATAAATGACTACGAAATAATTAATTATCAAGATACCGCCATTAACTTTGCACAATATCTTTTAACTGCAGTGGATAACAAATTAGCTTCCTATTTTGGTAGCTTATTATCAAGAGAGTGTACTACATCATGCCATCTCAACACAACTGTATTTTTGTCTCCTGTAACACCCCATAGCTCACGAAAAAGAAAAAAACTTGTAATTCTTATAACATTTCTATTGACTTTATTAAAAAATGATAAATTGTTCCTTGTAGAACTCCATACATAATTATATTCTCTAATAGTATATAAATTTCTTCAATAACAACTATCTATAGAGAGACTCATGTCACGAGCACTCCACCAGATAGAAAGATGGTGCCAGAGAGAAGGACTCAGGGTCAGCCCAGAGAAGGCCGAATTAGTACTACTTACAGAAAAGCGTTGGATTGAAAAATTATTCCAGTCATCACCTTATCCGGACATAATTTAAGCTATAAAGGGCCAAATAAGCATCTCGGGAACATACTGGATTCTAAGTTGACCTGAAGGGGCAAGTTAGTAGCATAATTTAAAGAGTGGGCTTGTAAAAGAGCTTTTAAAAGCGCGTGGGGTATACAGCTGATAATCCACCACTGGATATATATGACTATAGTTTGCCCCATTATCATCTACGACGCCATGGCCTAGTGGACCGATACGTAAACGGCTAGGGCTCAGTTAGACATAGCTCATTTGCGTGGGAGTTAGATATGCTATGAGTATGGTATTCATCAGGACTCTTAAAAGACTGAATGGGGTTGCCACCCATCCACCTATTCCCAGAGAATGAGATCTAAGGGATAATAATAGCCCGAAAGAGCATATCAAAATCTGGAGGAGAGCAGCTAATGTCACACTGCCCCCTTCAGGACCGTCTGAAATACAGACGGCTACAAAATAGATGATGGCCCTGCGGCGAGCGTATATGTAGAAACCATATATTTCGCTTGATTTGCTTTCGCTCTTTGAACTTATTCTGTGTTCCAGGCCGAGATGCATGCGATCCTCAAATGCGACTATAGAAACCTGCTAAGAGTTTTCTTTATTTGCTCGGACAGCAGATCTGCTCTCTCGGCTCTTGAGTCTGATAGAGTTAATTGTGTGCTGATGTCTGACTGTAGAGACGTCTTGGATTAGATGCACAACAGGATTGGCCTTGCTTAGAGAGGAAAGTCTGGCACGACCGGGTTCTGCAATGCGTCCAGTGGGACCTGAGCCTGTAATAGGTGTGTACTATAGTATGGCCGCCGCCAATGAATGCAATGAATGTGCGGGCCAAGGATCTATAGCTCAGCACCTTGTAGGGATAGGAGTTTTCTGGCTCTAAAGAGGGATAACATGAGGTTTGTGATAGAGTTATTCACAGGGCACTGTCGTTTGAACAGGCATTTGCACCAGCTGCAGATCGTAGAAGATCTGGAAGATTGTGCTTGAAGGACGAGAAAGCACTGTCTTGCCGAGTGTCCAGCTTTGGCTGGGAGAGGAGTTATGCTTCGAAAGACGTGTGCTGAACCTGGGGTACATCAGGAAGATCCATTCGAAGAAGTTGTGTGCCTACGCTAGGGGGCTGACTTCGTATGTGAGTGGGTGCATAATGAGCCCAGATTCATTTGTTTAACACCTGTCTATAAAAAAGGTGATAAACAAGATATCGATAATTATAAGCTTATATCGATTCTTAGTATTTCACAAAAATATCAAGAAATTTGATGCCAATAAATTTAACAAATAAAATTGTTTCAAATGTTTGCAACAACACAAACAGGGGTTTTACAAATAACGGTCTATTAAAACAGCTTGTACTAAATATATTCAACTAATAAAAATTGATGTTTACATTCTTTGATTCGTATCGTACGTTTGATTCCATGAACACTGTGTTTATGTGCTCTAAAGTAGCAGCATTAGGTATACGTGTAAACGTGAAGAATCTTATACTGTCCTTATTGAACAGCCGTAAAAGTTTTGTGAATTCATACCTTGTCCAGTTATTTTTAAAATATAATATGTAGACGATTTCCTGCTTTATGTCATTGCAGGTTTTAATTTTATTTATACGAATGACACGACGCTTGTAGTGTCTGAGAGAGACTCAAAGTCAGTACCTCCCAGAGCTATGAACGTTTTGGAGAGATATGACCACTATAGTTTTAAAAGTTCATTCATGACCAATTAAAAAAAATAATTTACATTGATGCACATAATATTCATTTTCATATTCCGAATAGTAAGCTTAGACCTAAGGGTTTTGAACACGAACTAAAAATTGCATAATCCACAGATACTTCTCATATACAAATTATAATAACGAGTACACCTATAGTTTTAAAGCATATTTTGCTTCATCTCAGTTACACAATCTTTAAATAAATAAAACCTAATGATGTGTTCACACCTTTTGTGCAACTTCTTTAGGTCAATCATCAAATAACTGATTTTTTCAAAGCCCAAAAAATCTCACATTAATCTTCACTAAAGTTATCATTTTATAAACAATGCAGGGCGTTACTTAAAGCTATGTACTTAACCTAATGGGTGATTCTTGCACCAAAATTATGTACCGTTTTTCGATAAAGATTTTATGATAATTGATAATAAACATTTAGGAATAATGCATCCAAAAACAACTTCAATTGGTTTTCTGATATCATTTCGTTAACTTTTAATTAAATGTGATCGATATTTTTTATGAAAAGAGTGGATGACGTGTAATTATTATTTTGTTTAATGAAAGTAAATGTAATATCTCAAACTTTTTTTTAGATTATTTAACTGTGAATTATTTTCAACACTTTGTTTCTGCTCGTTCTTGAGATGTATTTTCCACTTGTTGTAGCTGAGAGATAATAAATAAATGCTTTCACTTTGATTTTGAGTGCTTCAGACTAAATAAAAGCAAAAACCTGTTCTCTCATTCGCCCAACTACTACAAAAACAATGGAATTGAGCTATAAAAATTAGCAGTAAGATTTTTGAACAGATATAAAACCTCAATTGTTGGTTCAAAATGCATCATCATCAATGATGCAAAATAACACAGGGTTAGAACGTGTAGAAAAAACTGTTACTACTTTGGTAAGCCAATGTAAAACAGCCATGGAATATTTTGCGATTTTGATTTTATTGATCCCACAGATCTAGGATAGCTAAAGGTTACAACCATTAGATCCAAAGTTATAATAAACGATATTATTTGTTCAGAGTACCTAATAATGGGATTTTTGAGCTTATAATCTACAAATTGCAATTTTTCTCACAATATAGTGCAGATGCTACTATATCATTGAGAGCAATATTCGGTTCTGTTCCTAGTATAGTTACGTATCAAAAATCATTTTAAGGAGAGTGGAGATGTATGCGTACTCTTTATACCACCAGATTTCGTACGTCTTTGCTCCTAATTCTTCGGTCAGATTACAATCGAAACAATCAATTTATATTGCAATGTTATTTAAATATGTTTGGCTTACACCCTCAACATTTTAAAGAAAGCACATACCGGTAAACATATTTTGCATTTATAGTATCCATTGTCTCAAAACAAGCAATAACATCGGCTATTTTATTCCTCGTGAAATTGATTCGACCAAAAAAACTGACATTGTGTACAGTTAAACGTTGTTGTTTTTATCCTCAGATTATTTTCGTAAGATTTCTCCTTATTATAAATAGGTATTGTTTGAAGCTTTGTTCGATTTCCATTATACGTAATTTAAAATCGCCTTGAGATGTTCACGTTCGGACATGCTTAAAATAAGCTATTATTTACATATCAATGGGCGACTTAATTAGATATAATATCATAGGCATATCATATCTCTAATTCTAATCATGCTTCGATCCATCAAAATTGAATCATTTTCTAAGCGATTTGAAAGCATCTATATGCAAAAAGATGATGGAAATTATAACATTTATATTTTCCCCAACGGACAATATTGTATTATAAGTTAATTCTCAAAATATATCTATTTTCTAATGAATAATGTTGACTTGAACAAAAACAAACCTAAATTTAATCAAATTTGACAAAGTACCCATCATTTGATAAATTTAAAATACACTTAATACACATTAGGTTGTTCTACTATTATATGACAGTGTTTTAACGCATAACTTATTTGTTGTTGAGTTATTTTGGCTGTCAAAGAGCAATTATTTTGTCAGAACTATTTTGGCGGTTCGCGATCTACTTACTATAAATTTCCAGTTTATAGTTTAAGAGATTTGAAAATCGAGCAGAGAACCATAAAGTTTCAAAAGAAAAATATTGTTATAGTGCCTATGCCATAATTTATATTACATTGATAAGATAATGCGCAAAAAATATATTGCATTATTAGAAGTAAAAGTGGCATTTATATTTTTACTAAAATATTAGATTAAAATGAAAGTGTCGATGGATATAAAAAAACACCTTATTTGATTGGATAAATTAGCGGCAGCAATTTACCGTCATTCTTATCAATATTCGTCTATTAAGTGAAAAAAGTTATGTTTTTCTGACGATTGGAATAAATAGATATTATTTTTCGATTTGATTCAATGATTGCACGTTATGTGTCAATTTCACTTTTATACCCAGTGACGTATCTAGCAATATGTATTTCTAAGAGCTCTAATTAAAAAAAAAACCTAAAAACAGTTTTGGAGGAAAAATGTTTTGTTATCTTACAAAATTGATCTTTAGGGTTATTCATTATATTTTGACACCCACCTGCAGCCGTAATTAATGGTAATACAAAAAAAAAACTTAAAGTCAAAAGATGTTTGGTTTTTTATATATTATCTTTTAGAAATGTCAAAAAAAAAAAATTGTCTGTCAAATGTCAAAAAACCGCATAACCTTAATTTTTTTAAATGGAACACCCTGTATATTATTACATATTTCGATTGTGCGAAACAGTCTAGATATATTTCATGAATAATATCCTATACCTATCTCTAACGGTTTTTGAAATATTGACTGTTGAAAATCGATCATTTACCAAGTTTGACAGCTTGTAAAATCTAAACGGCTAACCAGAGGTTAAAAAATCACGGATAAATTTAACCTCTGGTTAAATAAAAAGTTAGTGTCATACGATAGCTTATAAAAACCAGTATAGGAAAGTGCAAACTGTTTTGTTCTATCTTTAGCCGTTTAGATCTTACAAGCTGTCAAATTTGGTAAATGGTCGATTTTCAACTGTCAATATTTCAAAAACCGTTAAAGATAGGTATAGGACATTATTCATGAAATATGTCTAGACTTTTTCGCACAATCCAAATATGTAATAATATACAGGGTGTTTCATTTAAAAAATTAAGGTTATGCGGTTTTTTGACATTTGACATGCAATTTTTTTCTTTTGATATTTCTAAAAGATAATATATTAAAAACTATACAACTTTTGAATTTAAGTTTTTTGCAGGTAGGTGTCAAAATATAATGAATAAACCTGTACATAATTTATGGTGTGTATATGAACAATTTATTTCAATGGTTTTGAAAACATTAGTTTAAATATTTTATATATTAAATATTTCATTTTCAATTTAGTATATAGTTTATTTTCATTTTAATTTACTTTAATAAAAAAAATTCCTATCAAAAGCTTTCACCGCCTGATTGTGAAGTTGAATTAATTGGCAAATGAGCTAGTATGTGTATTTTCTGAAATTATCGGCCATATTGCTTAAAAAATTAATAATTAATGTGTGACGAATAGTGTGGTTACCCACCCTATAAAAAAAGGTTTGTTACATATTAGTGTATCTATATTGGAAGGTTAAAATTATTTATAATTTAACTAAGGACCTTCCGTGAGACACAACGAACTTCCATGAGACACAACGACCTTCCGTGAGATGAACGATCTTCCGTGAGACATCATGTTCTTCCGAAAGACGCAACAACATTTCGTGAGACACAACGACCTTCCGTGAGACGAACGACCTTCCAGGAGACTAAATTTTCTCCCTTGAGGCTGAACGTCCATCAGCGCTTTTTTCTTTCCCGACATACAGAGTTCCCGGTTTCATTTCGCCAGATAGAGGCTTTTTGTCGAGGTAGAGACGTAGCTTCGCAGGAAACGCTGGTAGCTTCCATGTCTGCAAATCTACTAGATACATGCAGGATCTATCTTTTTTTAATTAATGAACTTTTATTGTCTCTATTATCGTTATTTGCCGTTTGGTTTATTGAATCTACCGTTAAACGATTGAAGGTCGTCTGCTCTTTTATATTGTATATATTACCGACATTTATTGTTTTAATTAATGAACTTACTGTTGAACGAGAGGAGATCGTTTACTATCTCATATTGTACCGTTACTTCTTTTTTTTTGTTTAATGAACTTACCGTTCTTGCTTATTCAACTTAGAGATAAACAGCTTTAGGTTATATATTACTACCTATGTATTATATTTATTCCTGCACCTTATCAAATTTTCCTTAAAGATCCTTATTTTATTATTATTATAACTGATATTAACTCAAATGGACAATTTATTTTGCTAATGTGATGATAATTAATTGATTTATTTTTACTATAATTGGCTGTAAACCTCATGGCAGTAAATTGTTTCAAATAACTGAAATTTGCTCGCCTTAATACCTCAATAACTGCTTGCTGCTTTTCTGATAATCTAGAGGATATGCACATCTTCTTATTAGTTTATGGGCGATAACATAAACTCAACTAAATTAATTATTTTTAGAGTATTTATGAAAGCATTTAAGATTTGAATAAATAGTTTAATTGGAATCCCTATGTTTACTTTGGCAAGTTCGTCTCAATAGTGCCTGTCATTTTACTTCTAAATCTTACAAGTTAAAAATTTAGTGGCGCGTTCTAGTGAAGGGACTATTCGAATACAAATAATCGAAGTATTCGATTCTGGCTTGCATTCGAATGCAGTCGATTCTCAACGAAGAATTCGAATACCAGAAATATTCGAATGCGCTAACAATGAATTAATCGTCTCTCGAATGCTAAATGAAATATGAAGCGGCACAATTCGCGTCAAGTGCGATTATAATATGTCGATTATGCTGGTCTGCCGTCTGAGAAACAAATAATAGCGGGCTTTGTTTTGTATTATGGTGAACAATAATCGAAAACGCTATACTATAAAAAAGTATAAAATAGAGTAGTTTAACTACTGTGGTAGTTTTTTAATTGTTGAATATTTTTCTTCTGTTGTAAACATATTATTAATTTTAAATGCGGTAGTCGGCAGGTATGACATACATATTTTTGCAATATGCAGAAGATAAGGAGTTTTGGGAATTCAAATTTAAATTACTAAAAAGTGATGATTTAAATAAATCTTGAACTTTTACATAATATCTAAACAAAACAACTTTTAACATTAATCGTGAATGCTTTCGCTCATCTTTGCAAAAGATTTGGTCTTATGCTTAAATGTATCAAGAATGAAGACTTCAAGATCAAACAATCCAGAATAAGACAGTTTGTAAATTTGAATTCGAGAACGAGACCTCGAAGTCACTCAAAATCTCGAGAGGTTGAATCGCTAATTGAAACATTTGACACATCGCGACTAATCCAAATAATTCGATTCTTTGTATTCGAATAATCATTCGATTCTCAAAAGTATTCGAATGCAAGATATTCGATTCTAAAAATCATCCGATTTTCCCTTCACTAGCGCGTTCACTTAACTGCCAACCCTTCGACCCATGCCTTAAAGAAATTAAAACCGCTGAGTGAACCTGGCATATGGACCGTTGTTAAGCAATAAACAAATAGTGTTACAATAGCCCAATACGGGGGGTGTCCAAGCGATGTAGTTTTTTTCGGTGTTAGAGATGATGGATGAATATCTTCTTTTAGATAGATGTGCCTACTTGGCAACCAAACTTTCTTGCTACCGGCATAACATTTATACGTGATAGCTGGCTTGCTAAAAAAAAATTATAAAAAATTTTTTCTAGATAACTTATGTTCACATAAGTCAAGAACCAAATTCTATAAAAAAAAATGTCTCAATGGTCTGTTACATGTTAAGAATGGAGAAGAAGAGGTACCGAGAGTTATTGGACCATCAAGCTCCGGACGAATTAGAGAATTGATTTCTAAACGATGAAGCCATAAAGTAGAATCTATTTCTTTCAATCATTTATTTTTTCACTCTTGTATATAACTTGTGTTATAACGTAATGTTCTTTTTCAAACATTCCTCATTTAAAATTGCTTTCATCATTTGTTGCGAAACATTTAATAAACACATACATCACATTAAAATCTCCGCTTGTGGACATTATAAGTTAGAAATATTAAATTTATTTAATAAATACAGTATTTTGCAGCAATAATCTGCACAGTTTATTAGCAAGTTTTATATTACCTCTACATAATTCATATTATTTGAAATGCAATTTTATCGCACACCTTACACTGGTGAAGAAATCGATTTATTATGATTGTTAGTGGAAATTAAATTAGTACAGTATCATCCTTAAAGATAAAAATTATTATAATACTTTCACATTGTGATGGAGACAAAGGTTATTAGTTTCTTGGTATTAAACTCCAGATACGTTAACATGGAAGGTTTTAGAAATATAAATACCTAACTTTCTCTAATGAAATGATATCAGTGATAAAGCAATTTGTGCAGGTTTAGAGAAAAGTTTTTCTGTAAAAAAATATGTTAATTCGGTGATTTAAATCTCTGTCCAAACAAAAGTAACCTACTTCTTTAATTAAAAAGAAGAGAGAGTTTATTTTATTTTTATCTGTAATTCAATCAGTTTGCAAAGTTTCCTTTAGTATGTGGGTGCATATTAAAGAATTAACTGAACTAATTTGACTTTACTTTATTCTGATAACTTACGGAAAATAAAAGGTAAATATGCTTTTAGGGGTCTACTATATTAAAATTTTCTATAATGCCATGCTTTGCTACTCTTTAAATAGCTTCATTAGAGTATAATATTTTAAAGACGTTTAAACTGCCAAATTTGAATACAGTAGAAATATTGAGCAAGGTCAAATTTTATTTTATTTGGTAATACTCAATTATGGATTTCCGCCCAATATGGTTTATGGTCTGTTTTTTTTCTATATTGGATGGTCCTAATTATTGATAATTGATGACTTCACAATCTGTTTTTAAGGGAAAAGTTGAATATCTTATAGGTCATTAACTTTTGACTAATATTACGTAAAACTTATAAATCAGAAATGAGCCTTCAGGATTCTGATTAGAAGTGGGCAAGATACTCGATTAATAATTGATTGTTCGATGATGTGTTTTGAAAAGCAGTAAAGCGACATAATCGATGATTAAGGGAAATCAGGGAATAATGGTGATAATAAAAATAAATAAAAATTTCACCGATTTTCGAAAGAGAAAAATTATTAGCTGCTACTCTTTGTACAGGTTATTATCAAGAGTTTTCCCTATGGTATTTTACTGTAAAAATAAGGCACATACTGAAATTGGGTTTAAAAATGACCTTCTAGTAAAACAGCTGCACTGTTAGAATGTAGGGAAAATCACACTTAGTTTAATCGCGTCTTAAAACGAAGTGCTAACTATAACACTGCAAAAACTGGTAAATCTGTTAAGGAGTACGCATTTTAAAATGTTCTACTTTTGTCTGATGGATCAGAATAATCGAAATGACCAATACAATCGGAATAAATGATACATAATCAATTATTTGAAATAATATATTATTTGAAATAGCTTTATTAGAAGAAACAGGGGCTTATTAGGTCCTTTAAAGGCTAAGGGAGAATAAAAATAACTATAAAAACAAACTTTTGATGTCAATTTGAACCAGTTAATCTTACCTTATCCTAATCGTTGTTACTTCACGGTGAAAGAAAATTGACGACATCTGCCATCATTCAATGCCGTATTATTTTGGTTCTAAATTGATTCTCTGTCATATCTCCTTCGATTTTATTACTCTATTTACGTTGCGGAAATCGAACTGTCATCTGGGCTTGGGGTCTTCCCTTGCGCGTGTCGTAGAAGGTGCATTTTAGTGACACTATTGATCGACCACCTAGAGTTGTGGGCTCCGGACTGCTATGTTGTCGATTTCTGAATTATAAATAATTGTAACAAACAAATTTTGGAGAGGCGACGTGCGACGTTCAAATAGGCGAGGACGTGACAACCCTGGAAGGCGAATGGCGCAGTAGTACAATCTTGTTATGGTGTTATATAATACGGAGTATATATGTAGATTAGAAATAAGGCGTAGATATAGTTATTGTACGATAGCAGAGTCGACTCATGGCGTTATGTAATTATGATAACTGTACTGGCGAAGGTGTATTGGCGAAATAAAACGTGTTACTAAAAACTAAGTGTTTACAGATCAGAAGTCGGGATAACGTATTGTGTTATTTGTTGTGGAGAACGGTCAAATACGCGATTTCGGCGAGTTAAATCGCAGTGGCAACTTCTTCTTTTTTTGTGTGGCGATATCACAAAAACTCATAACAAAGGGCGGGCGTTTGTTGCTATCCTTGACAGTGGATTGACATTTGGCGTTTTTTTCAGATATTTACGATAATAATAAACAAGTGTGTGCTAATTAATTAGTGATTATTGTAAAAATTGTGGCGTATTTTAACTGTGTTTATTGGCATTGGTGTTTAAACGGCGTTTTTCAAGTGATTTCCTATGGAGGAAGGCAGAAGTGACGAGTTAGAGCTCGATTACGAGTTGGAATTGAGCGACGGTGACCACGGCGAAGGCGATTCGGCGATGGAAGACGAAACAGTCTCCATGGTACATAAGCTGTTGAAAGGCGGTTTGGCAACTAGTATCCAGCAGATTGTGGCGGCCGAAATGGCAAGGGCGGCGAAGCAAAAGGCGGCCGAAATGGTAAAGGCGACGAAACAAAGGGCGGCCGTTGGTACTGGCGGTATCAAGGGCATCAGAAAAGGCGATAAATCAGGTGAGAGCGCTCCTCAGGCGGTAGTAGAGCATGCTTGTAGCGATAAGGCGGACTCCGCTTGCAGTTTGGGCTGTATGGGGTCAAGGGCAAGGGCAGGCGGCGACCTTATTGACCCTTTCGATCCTGACAGCCAGGACTGTAACGTAGTCAGGTGGTTGAGCAAAATTGATCAGTTGGGCGATATTCATGAATGGTCGAACTATGAGAGAGCGTATTTTATGCAGGCGAAATTGCAAGGCGCAGCAAGGGGCTGGTTTAATCGGCTCGATGAATATGACCTCTCATGGGAAGACTGGAAGGCGTCTCTTAGGAAGGCGTTTCCTAGAGTGCATGACTTTGCTCAGCTGCTCAAGGATATGATAGCGAGGGTTAAATTGGACGGCGAAACCATGACCCATTATTATCATGATAAAATGGCGTTGATCGAAAGGTGTGGGCTTTCAGGCACAAAGGCGCTTTTGTGTCTGATTGACGGTCTACCTCTCGATCTACAGGCGAATGCGAGGGCATTTGGTTGCTCTTTCCCTGGCGACTTATATACTTGCTTTCTTTCCTCTTTTGACAGATATCGGCGTCCATCAACCGATATTGTGGAATTGGAGGGGCAAGGAAGTCCAGGATCATGCGCAGGCGAAGGCGACGAAGACTTTGCGGTCTTCTGAGGCGATTCTCAAATTGAGAGAGGCGTTTGGCGAATTTTGAGTACCCAAGGCGTACTATTTCCAACTGCTGGCGCGGGCTGGCGTTTACGAGCAAGGCGTTTGGTGACTTTTTGGCCAGGCGAGGTGTAAAACGACAAGGGCAAATGGTAAGGTTGAAAGGTGCATGCGAGTCTGACTGGCGAGGTGCAAAGTGCGAATGGTCAGGTTGAAAGGTGCATGCGAGTGAGTTTGACCTGCGAAGTGCAAATGGCGAATGCTCTGTTGGCGAAAGGCGAGAGCTATGGCGATTTAAAGGCGAGTGAAAATCTGACAAAGGCGTAATATAAAGGTGATATTCGATAAAAGGCGTAAGGTTGCAACCACAGGCGAAACCCTTAGGGTAGGCGATTTAGTGTTATGGCGAATCCACAGATCGATAAGATCTGGTTGATTTACTGGCGAGTTAAATTAATGAGGGCATTAATTGTTGCAGGATGGCCGAATGTAACAAACAAATTTTGGAGAGGCGACGTTCAAATAGGCGAGGACGTGACAACCCTGGAAGGCGAATGGCGCAGTAGTACAATCTTGTTATGGTGTTATATAATACGGAGTATATATGTAGATTAGAAATAAGGCGTAGATATAGTTATTGTACGATAGCAGAGTCGACTCATGGCGTTATGTAATTATGATAACTGTACTGGCGAAGGTGTATTGGCGAAATAAAACGTGTTACTAAAAACTAATCGTTTACAAATTGTTTGTTGCTAACTAACATTAGATATCACAGATAAATTATCGATCGTGTTACTGGTATCATAGTGCAACGCAATGGATTCGAAAAAATCACAAAACATGACAAAATAAGGGTGGTTTGGATCTCGGATGACGTGATTGCCCGTGGGAATAAGTTATTAGGAGTACGTGAGGAATTCTTGGACCACATTTTAATAGTGAAATGTGGAATGTAGCTCGAAATGATTGGCTACTTTTGAGAAATTTCGCTGGACCTTGCGTGTAGCATTATTGCCTCGACGGATATTGAACAAGGTTGATTATTCAAAAGTCAGCCATTCGAATTAACCATGAGGTGTCGTAAAACACATTGATCGATTAATTCAAAATTGTCGATTATTTTTTGGAATCCAAAATTTGATTATTATTTTGATAATCGATAGCTTCTAGTTTTGATATCAAGCTCGAAATTCCTACTAAATAATCTAATTGATTTTAGCAATTAAAGTTCTATGTATAAAAAACGAACCAAAATAAAACAGTGTAGTCTCTTGGACTATATAGTGTCGCTCTTAGTTCTTTCTCTTCGCCCATCGAAAATGCTATCAATTTTACTTATATGGCTTGGCCATAATTAGTGGATTTTTTTAAACTGCAAAAAATATAAATCAGTTTCGGACTACGCATTTTCAATGCTCTACTTTTGTAAGATGAATCAGAATAATCGAAATATCCAAAATAATCGAAGTAGTCGACTAATTTGGTCAATGCACATAATCGATTAACCGAAATAATAGATTATTCGTAATGACTTTGCCAGAAGTAACGAGGTTGATTAGGGTATTTCTCTAAAGGGTAAGGGATAATGAAAATAACCAGGGAAACAAACTTTCAATATGATATTTTGCAACAGTTAACCTTACCTTATCTTGTTGTTACTTTATGCTTAAAGGCAATCACGGACATCTATCTTCGCAAAACGCCGTATTAGTTCAGTTCTAAATTGATTTCCTATAATATCGCATTCGATTTTATTAGTTTCCTTGCGTCTCGTCTGTTGTAGAAGGCGCACCACATAGAGGTGTGCGCTTTGAACCGGTATGTTATGGATCAGTAATTTATAAATATTTGTTTCTTAAGACTGCTTGTTGGAAAGTAACATTAGATATCACAGGTACAACATAGAGCATGTCTACTGGCGTCATAGCGTAATGCAGTGGAGTCGGAGAAATTACAAAATATGGGTGGTTTGGATCTCGGATGACGTCATTGATCGTAGAGATAATTTGTTAGGAGTACGTTACAGAAGAATTGGGCCAAATTTTATAAGTGAAATTTGTGAGGTAGCTCGTAGGGATTGGCAAGTTTAATTTTATCTAAGAACACTTCGGATGAACCTGACGCGTAGTCTTATTTCCTCCCTTTACCTCCATCGAAGAAGGTAAAGGTTGTTTTTTTTTTTAAGTCAGCCATTGCGATGGGCATAGAGGTGTCGTTGTAGAACAGTTTAAGTATCGTGATATACCATTGTGAAGACTAGACTCATTTTGACTCTTCCTTACCTTAAGTGTATTATTTGTTTGTTGCCTGCATTAATCGATTAATCTGTTAATCGATTAATCGATTGATCGATTAATCAAAATAATCAATAAATGGAAAGTAATCGATTATTTTTGGTATACGAAATTCGATTATTTATCTTGATAATCGCTCACTTCTTATTCTGATATCAAGTTCCAAGTTTCTACTAAATAGTCGAATTGGTTTTAGTAGTTGAGTTTTTTGTATATCTGGGCAGCTTTGTATTTCTAACCTTATCGTAGACGTAGGATAAAAAGAAACGATTTAAAAACAAATTAGGAAAAAATTATCAATAATCTGGCACTGCATTTTTCTATCTTTTAGATTAGTAATATTTGATCTAAAAGTCATATATGGGAAAAGAAGACGTGAAAATCATAGGCCAGCTGAGTAATTCCCTAAATGCGAATAGGTCCTGTCCATTGAACGTTTATGTTAGTTATAATATAAATCTCTTAGGTTAAGTTAGCAAATCGGGAAGAAATAACGTTTGTAATAATAACTTAGATGAGACTGATATATTGTACAGATCAAATAACTAGTATAATAATAATAACCTCATGTTATATACTATAAAACTTATTTTGTTGGTGCTATACACCAATTATTCTTCCTTTTCCCTCCTAGTTAATTACTTCAAGTATGTCCAATACTTTTATTCCCAAGCACAGCTCACGAAAGTCAAACTGTCGATCATATCTCTCGTCGCCCTTGGTTTTTGATTGCAATTTAGCGGCAGCGTCGGAAATATAATTCAGCTATTGACTTTTTTTTTATCCCAATATAGCAAATTTAACACATCATTTCGTGAAGAAACTATGACAAGTAGCAAAAAATGTACAAACAGAAAAAAATAAGATTTTGTGGAAAGTTATTTTTATATCTCTCATTCAAAAATATACCGTCCCAGAAGAGTTTCTTTTTAAACGGCTCTGCTTAACCCATTGGTGATCAGAACTGAAAAAGTTTCTGAAAATTAATTTCCTTTGGGAAAATCGTTTACATAAGGCTTGCATACTATTACAAAAAATTGCTAATAAAAAAATCTTCGCCCTTTTCATAATGGCGAATTTGACTGGCAGTTGCCACTGGACACTTGACTGTACGGGTTTTAAGAAGTTACTACAGGTTTGAATTAAACTCGTTTTATTATTTAAAATACGGTAATTTACAAATGGAAAGATTGAACACAATCAGCGTGAAGTGGCACATTACTTTTTGTACACAAGCCGTGGTCCGCTTGCTACACATCTTACAACGTCTGTACTTTGATTCACCCCTTTCAATAACGTGCCATTTATTATCTTTTCTAATATCTTCAAGAGCAGGTGAACGTGAGTATGATAAGGATGGGCCCGGTCTGGAGCTCGGAATGCCGCACTCATTTAGAATTTGTAAAACAGCTTGCCTTCTGTAAATGGGGTATTCCGTGTTCTAAATACCTATACACTGTACAACAGCCACCCTTGTACATTCATTGGCACCCCACGCAAAGCACGACCACCACCATTTTTTGAAACGTATTTTTGTTCTGTATTGCGAGGTAAACTGATCGTTTAAGTCGACCCCACTGATATTTGCATTGTACTAGGCAATAGAATTTGACATTTTTACACTGATTTGTTTTCTTTCAGATCTGTTATACCTCAGTATATTTTTCATAGGCTCCTCTTTCTCACAGTTTGACAGCACAGTTACCACAGCATTATCATTCTATCTTGTGGCTATCATACTGCCATTGGTAACCGTGACTGATTCACCCCTTTTTGATTTTTTAAAGGTGTTCTTGCCAAGTAGTAATTTCATAACTGTTCCCACTTTATTCTCTCTCAAGGTTCCAGTACCGCCCAATACCCTTCTGCTCAATTCGTCAAATAAGGCCACCAATGTAAATAAATTGTCAAAATATATTTTGGTTCCTGGTTCGCCGATACAATGACTACATCCCCACCCTGACCTAATCCAGTATCTAGTAACCAAGTGCGGGATCCACAGTAAGGTTCAGCATGCAACACGTAACCATTTGGTTTAGCCATTATCCATAATTTGAAGCCAAACCTAATGATTTGCCCCTTATAAACTGTTTAGTGGGGTGCCTGCCATAGTAGGGAACTATGATTTCATTCACAGAACCTGAATGCCCTGCTTGAACTATTTTGAATGAGTCATTGGTGAGATCAAATAGGGGCCGTACTTTATAGTGACTGTGGGATTCTGAAATCTGGGAGTTACTGTTGAAATGAAGAAATCGAAGAATGTTCTCGAATCGGCGTCGCGTCGCCTCATAGAGTCAGCAACAATTTCTACCTTGCAGTCCGGTTCTCCTTGCCAATACATGCATTTACTAGGTAACTTGTGCTACACCGTCTTGTGGGGGATCTCCCCACCACAATTTTTATTTCATCAAATGACACGTTTAAGCTGTGGTTGCCTTTTTGTCCAGCATACAAATTTAATTAGTCTGCACCGCAATATGTTCAACTACCTTATTGCAAAAAAAAAATTAAACGCATTTATAGGCGACTGGACGGTGTTTTTGAGAAAGTCATCATCATTGGGACCATATTTGTTACCCACAGGGGGCAAACCATAGTTGCTGGTATTTTCCCGAGTCCAACTGGACGTGGCAGGCTTCATTTTTGCAAATCTTGGCCGTTTTTCGCTTGGCTGACTGTATGAAGTAGATGGCTGCAAAACTATTTCGCCTTAAACCTCACACCTCACACTCGTTCTCTGACTAATTCTCTTCTGCATCAGACTTCTCTATTTGTACCGATGCCTGAGCTCTTAGAATCATTTGAGGAAGATGCGCCTCAATTCCCTCGAGCTCGTCATCCGAGAGATCAGAATCTTGATCGGTTTCAGCCTCTGGGGGCTCATAGGGTGGATGAATCCCAATTGGAGGTTTGTTTCCTGTCACCCTACCTCTATATTCTTCCTCACATAACCAGTGGTAACTCAAGATGCCAGTCAACTTTTGAAATAAATCGAACAAAAATTTTGGAAATCGCAGTATCAAGATACTGCTTGTTGTGAAATATTATCTTTTCTGAGCATTATCGAACGAACATTAATATAAAGTTTCAATTGTTTTCATGCGTTACTTAAATTTTTTTCTGCCGTGTCAAGTCTCAACAAAAAATGCAATTTATACCTGAATTTCATCAACACTAGACGGAAACTAATTTATGCAGTATATTTTTACTTGGAAAGGAAAGTACGCTGCCGAAAAAAATGCTGCACAATTTTACCTAACCTAAAAATCGAATTAGCTCATGCAATGTCAATATTGTGGTAACTCAAGTTGGCAGTGAGCATTCATTTTGCTTAAGTTTCTTGGCCATAATTTGACAAGTAGATTTTTCAGTATGGTGGTAGGTGACCAGTTCTGGGATGCTTAACCATTTCACATCTTTATAAAGAAATCGTAGCCTCTTAAATGTTTTGGGTTAGCATAGAATTATGTCGCACAAATAAGTACTTCTAAAATAATCAGGAAAACCCTCGAGAAAACCCATGTAGCACGCGGTAAAAATATTGTAAGCTGATACAAATTGCACTTTTTATTGTTTCTTGTTGCTTTAGAATTTTTGGCTAAATTACTATTGCCTCACAGTATAGGAATGTAAACAGAAAAATAAAGAGGAATAGATTATTGAAAATAAATTACCACCGGCTAAATCCAAAATTAAAAGTGAAGAAGGCTTTATACATATTGAGTATCATGTAAGATTTTTAAAACGGAACGAATAAAGATTAGTGGAGGGAAAAAGATAGAGATTACCATACATTCTTAAGCTACGACCGATTTGAAAGCTAAGTTAATAAAGATTCTTATATCTGCTTTGGCTATTGGACACCTGGAAAATGTGCGGTGGTTACACTAATGCAAAGTATTGCAGCATAAAGAGCCCTGCAAAAATATTTGGTAAACCACGAGGTTAGAATCGGGTGGAAATTATAGTTGTGTCTAAATTAATTTCGGCTTTATTGTAAAATTAAATATTCACTCTCAAAGAAAGGTATATGCAACGGTTAAAATGCTCATGATGGGATATCTTTCGATTGAAAGTATAATTAATATTCGAATTCTACAACACAATTTTTAATTTAAAATTAGTTATGTCGATGGTGTTTAAATGAAGGGCTTTATCCTTAGTTACAACTGTGTGGCGAGCATAAAAATTATTAGACTTATATTCCAACAGAAGATTTTATTTATATTCTTCAAATATTTAAAATAAATGATTCTATTGTTCTATAGCATGTTACAAAGCTTTTGTTACTTTCAATCTTCGTTTATGTAAATTATAATTTCCACTTAGTACTTTTTTAAGGCATCTTAATATCGATCCTAAAAAGTAACTGGTGATCATAATAATGATGCCATCAGCTGCCAACGTGGTCTTCATTTTGGCAAGAAAATATGTTCTCAATATGTAAGTATAAGTAGTCAAACTGTACGATAACAAAATGTAAAATATTTAAAATA
>MU182032.1:273798-328852 GCA_016904865.1 Pissodes strobi
ACAAAAAGGATTCTTTACAAAGAAATACAAGTAAATGCATTTCTATGTTAAAGCTTCAAAAAAGTTTTAAAAAGAATCATAATAAACAAAAGTCTAAATTTTATAGTTAACAGTACAGTAAAAAATGCCTTCAAAATTAGTCATAATATTCAGAGTCGACAGAGCTTCAATTCTAACAAATAAAAAAAAGGTTATTCGTTGCACAGTTAAAATGTGCCCATTCTCACTGTTTTCACTTCTTCTCGCGTTTGTACTTGATTGGTTCCTCCTTCATACTTTCTTTTTAGCAGATTTGGTATTTCTGTTAGTAGGACATTGTTCTATTAACATCTTCTCGGGAATGTCAGTCAGTATCGAAGTCTTTCTCCTTTGTCTTTATTACTTTTTGGTTAAGAAAAGTCTGCCTTCGGTAAGGGCAGCACTGGCTTCCGGTCGGCTCTTATGCAAGAAAATCAGTATGATTCTTGGACCTATTATCTTCCAGAGGCTTATCGGTCACAGAGCTAGGCGCAAATTCATCGTCAGTAAATATGTCTCTGCTCCGTGCTTTTCCAGAAATTCCACAACACGCTTTCTGACAAATTTTTTCACAATGTATGATAAACAGGGTAAAAGAACAATGGGTTTATAATTTGCCGCTCTGTTTCTGTTGATATCTGCTGATATACTTTTTAGCTCTTCGATATCGGTGAAGGATAAAAAGAAAGAATTTGGGACATTATCGTTTCCCAGGAACTGTAAAAAACAGGCATTTGAGAGACATTACGCTATACAGTGATGCAGCTATGGAAAAAAAGAACATTCATCTCCTTACGTAGTCCCATTACTTCTTCCCATAGTTAATTGGCAATCTTCCGCGTATCTCGCTGTCTGTTGTTTGAGTATGAGATTCTATTGTTATAGTAAAGATGTTTTGCAGTATGCTTATAAATTCATCTAAACAAAAATAGACCATAAAATGTTCATTATTCTAAAAGTGTCTCCTAAAATATTCATAGCAGAAACCGTTTTCGTTGTAAAGACTTCAGGGGAAACGAACAATTAAAGTTGTTACACAATATCTCATGAGATGACCGCAAAGGATTCTTCAGGGCCAAGACAATCGACAGCAGCACATAATTGCGAGTAACAACTATAGTTTGCTTATTGTGTATAACCTACTCCTTGTCTGTAATGTTTTTCCACATTTAATATTGAAATTACAAGAAATCGCCTCATGATGTGACAGGCCTGCACGAACATCATACTTAACCGTGTCTCTATCAAAATTTGAATACACGTAATCCAGTAAGGTAGACGAGTGTGCAGTAAGTAGATCGAGTGGGTCAATCGACAAACATGTGCAAGTCAAACCAATAAAGCAATTATTTCAATCTTTGCGCATCGTTATCAAGTGTGTCTTAAAAATCAAAATTAAAATCATCACACAGTACAACAAGTGAACCCACTGGCAGTTGTGTCAATACAATTTTCAATTTACGCAAAAATTCAGGAGCCCCTGAAAGGCATAAAATAAAAAGGTTTACTTTCTTACAAAAAACAACCGACAACTCAAACGTATTTTCTTCAATTAAATTAATAAACTTCTCAAAGCTAGAGAAGCTATATGATCCTAAAATACTATCAAAGAGGGGAGATCCGGAACGAAGAACGAGAATCTATTTATGAAACTATAATTTGGTAGTGAAAATAGTTTATCAAACTTCAGCCAAAGCTCAGAAAGAAGCACAACGGCCTGATAAAAGAAGCTATCTATAAATATTTCAAATTCGTCCCCATCTTCTACCTGACAAATTGTATGTTCAGAGATACTAAAGAGAAATTAGTATCAATAAAACGCGCTCTAAAAAATTCGCATTAACCGTACCTTCCTTTGAGCCAAGTCCAGAGGCCACTGATACCTCCATAATGTTTAAGATCTCATTTTCCTCGCAGACAGTCTCTGATATTAACCCACTCTCAGAAGTAATAAAATTTCCCAACCTTATTTTAGTGCCCCTTAGTGTCATAAGAACCCACACTCAATACACTTCTGAAGGCTAGAGAAATCATATGATCTTAAAATACTGCCATGAACGAGTATTAGCACACCTGCATGGGAAGATTAGGAACGACAGAATTTACTTATCAAAGTATAATTTGGTAGTGAAAATAGTTTATCAAGCTTCAGCCAAAGCTTACAAAGTAAACGGCCGGATGAAAGAAGCTATCTATCTATAAATATTTCAAGTCCGTCCACCTTGTACCTGACAAATTGTATGTTAAGAGATACCCACTCTTAAAAGTAATAACATTTGTCGAACTTATTTTGGTGCACACTAGTGCCACAAGATTAACTAAATATAAAATTTGTTGTCTTGCTAAGAGGAAAAGTTGTTTTAAATTTGAAACTCTAAGCTGAAAATCAATATGCAACAGGACCACAATTATAGTCATTCCTCCAAAAGTCTGGTGTAGCTCGACAAACAGGTATAAACCCACTATTGTATCCTCAATAGGATTTACAAATTTAGTAGCAGTTCAGTCTATTTTATAAAACCAAATTCTACACTAAAAAAAGAACGAAAACAAATGAATTAAGTGGCATAAAAGCAACATGAATTACTTAAAACAGGTCGGGCATAGTCAACGAATAATTAACATAATATTTTTCAACTTTTTCTAAATCACAAAATGTCACATGGAAAATAGATCAAGTGTCTATGAGTGGGCATTGCAAGTCCGCATATCTCTACTTAGAGTAGAGTTTTGTGAGCAATTTTCATTTGTGAATAGAATATAAAACAGCTCAAAACATCGAATACTTCTTTGAGGGATATTCAGTTTGAAGGATTGTCGGAGACTCAATGTGTTAATTAACAGTTTTATACAGAAATAGAATATCAGAGACTTGTCTTCTGCTTTCCAAAGACATAATACCAAAGCGGAAAAGGATTAAAATGCAACCCCGTTTCTTTGAAGCAAAGGTACTGTATGAATTTATTTTGGATTCCTTCAATTCTATCTATATAGGTAACGTAGTGCGGGCTTCACATGACTGAGCGAAATGACAACTTGTTTAGTACAAATGCAGTATATAAATAAATAATGAATTTGGTTTTACTAAAACACCTCGATTGCCTAAGAATATATCCCAGCATCCTAGATGATGAACCAATAATAGTCTTTGTATGTAGGTACATTAAAGAATAATTTTTTATCAAATGAAACACCCAAATAATCCTTAACTTTATTGACACGCATTAACTCATTATTATTCTGGGTGTAACTTGAGTTAAATATACTTCGATTTCTAGTACCTAAATGTTATGCATACACCGTTTGAGAATTTGGCAAATAAACTGTTATCAACACAATATGATACCAATTCATTAGGGTCATTCTGTAGATTAGTACAATATCAGACTCCACTCGGGTAAATACTTTGAGATCGTCCGCATACATTAAAAAGCTTGAGTTAAGAAAACACCTATTAATGTTATTAACGTAAATAATAAAAAAGAGAGAACCCAAATGGGACCCCTGGTGCACTCCAAAGGTGCTGCTGTAGGCTCTAAACCTGAATCCCAACAAGGAAACAAACGGTGTTCAACTTTTTAAGTATGACTCAATCCACCTCAGGAGACTGCCATGCCCACCGATCTCAGCAAGCCTCCGAAGAAGCATGTTATGACTTATTTTGTCATAACCTCTAATAAAGTCGGAATACACTGCATCCACCTAAACCTGGCTATCTAAGCTGCTATACAAAAACTCACCAGCGACGAGCTTATAGTGAGTTTTTGTATAGCAGCTTAGATATAATAGCCAGATTCAGGTGGATGCTGTGTATACCGACTTTATTAAAGCTTATCACAAAATAAGTCATAACGTGCTTCTTCTGAGGCTTGCTGAGATCGGTGTGCATGGCAGTCTCTTGAGGTGAATTGAGTCATACTTAAAAAGTTGAACACTGTTTGCTTGCGTGAGATTCAGGGATCGACCGGGAACAAACAGTATTGTTCCGGGAAAATAATATTCTTGACCAGAAAAAAATATATATTTAAAGGTGATCTTTTCAAATAGTTTGGGAAGAGCCGATGTAGGACGGTAATTACCAATATCGTTTTTGTTACCACTCTTAAAGAACCGCGGCCTCCCTTCAGACATTTGGAAACTCTCCAAGTCTCACAGATTGATGGAAAAGTAGTGTTAGCGGCTTATACAAGGGTGATGCAGATTTAAAAAAAAGACTGCCGGAATATTACCTGGCCCTGATCCCTTTCTGGGGTCAAGTTCTCTCAAAGCCCCCAGCACGTCCTCTTAAGTTACTTGTATATGGTGCAAAGTATTATCACTCATACAAAAACATATTGATCAGGTTTGAGGAAACAACAAAAAAAATCTGAAAATAACTGTGGTATCTGATTACAATTAGTAGCTATACGGTTATTAAACATCATTTCTGATGGATAGACAGATCTAGAATGTTATTTGTCGACACAAAATTCCAAAACTTCTTTGTGTCTGTAGGCAAGTCACCCTCAATAGAATGAACATAATTAGTAAAATCCATATCTAGAGATCTCTTGCAACGGGAGTGTAGTAATTTAAATTGATCATAATCATTCTGGTTTTTAAATTCTTACCATGTTTTATGGATTTAATATTTTGCCTAAATGAGCCATATTGTAGCAACAGACCAATATACCGGAAACTGTCTCGTTTTATGACCCTAGGTGGTAGATGCATACGCCTACTCGCATCGTCCGATGAAAGACCACCCCACCAGAACTGGAAAGTGCTAAGTGGTTTTTCCGAATCACGTTCCGCTTCCGCGCTGGTGATTCCGGGTTCCACAGTAGGAATATATGGATATGATGGTGCTTCCAGGATCAAAATATTCCGGAGGAAAACTCCCCGGCCATTCGGATCTTCGACCACGACCGGGTGGCCCTGGGAGCCCTTCATGCAGCATTTCACAGACAGCAAAACTACCGAGCCAATTTAGAATAGATTTCTGCAACATAAGAAGCCTAAATACACACATAAATTCGGTACACCAACATCTACAAACAAATAGATATACTAACCCTTACAGAAACACAAATATGTTCTACAACAACAACAGTAAAAACTACCCCTATCCTAGTTACGACTTACACATCCGATTTAGACATAGGTTCGGAATATGCCTTTTTGTCCAAAGCGACCTTTCATATCACCGCGAGGAACCACTCGAACCGAACAACCCTGACGTCATGTGGCTCAAGTTCACCGCCAGGTGATTAACCAAGTTTATATGCTGTCTCTATCGCCCTCCGAGCGATAGAGCCTATCAATACATTTTTACAACACTAGCTACCACTTTTGACTCAATACAGGTCGATCACCCCAATTCAGAGATAGTCGTTCTGGGAGATTTCAATGCCCACAACACCAACTGGCTCAAACATCAGAATAAGACGGACAACGAAGGTAGAGAAGCTGAATCATTTGCCATCAGCTGTGTGCTTACTCAACTTGTAGACGAGCCAACTCTGATCTCAGAGAGGGGCGCCCTCCTGGATCTTTTTCTAACCACCAATCTTGATCAGTACACAATTACAGTTGGTCCGCCATTAGGTACTTCCGACCACAAACTCATTACAACGGTTTGTGAATTGCTACTTCTACAGAGGATCCACCATTGCCTCGCAAAATCTGGCATTTCAATTGTGCAGGGATAATCTAAGGGAGTTCTACCTAGATTTTCCATGGCTCGACGTCTGCTTTGGCACTGACGACCTGTCAGTGTGCTGCGAAGAGATTACGCAAGTAATCTCCTCTGGAATGGAAACATGCATCCTAAATTCCATTAAGTTACCGTCAAAAGAAAAACCCTGGTTCGACAGATATGTGAAAGAGCTGTAGGTAGGAAACAGCAAGCCTACAAGTACTGGCAGCAAAATCAGACCGCTAAAAATCGCAATTATTTTGACGAAGCGAGAAACGAATGCAAACGTGTGATCGACGAAACTAAGGACAAACACAATCAAAGGATCAGGAATAAACTTTTGCAATGCCCCAGTGGCTCCAGGAATTTCTGGTTGGTAGCAAAGGCAGAAAGTAATAACTTTACAAAAACGTCTCTCCTACCTTTGACAGACGAACGTGTCATCACGGCGACTATAGCCGTGAAAAAAGCAAACATGCTTGCCAAAATGTTTTCATCGCACTCTACCTTAGACGTCCCCCAAAGCAAGGCTCTTCCCACCATATCCAATGTCAACACTACCATGGCAGAAGTCAAGTTTCAACACTGTGATATTCGTAAAATCCTTAAAGAACTATATGCGCAAAAGGCATCAGCATCATGACTGGACGGAATACCTGCCATCGTGTTAAAGAACTGCGCCAACAAACTTACACCCGTTTTTTTCCAGACTTTTTTCTCTGTCTTACCTAAAGGGGATTTACCCATCTTCTTGGAAAGCCGCTCGAGTGCAACCTGTTCCAAAAAAAGGCAAGGAAATTCAGGCCTTCAAACTATCGCCCAATTGCCTTGCTTCCGATAATCTCCAAAGTCATGGAGCGCATAATCAATCAGCAACCTCGAGAACAACAGAACAGAATAATCAGCGATAATCAATACCGCTTTCGCAAAAAGAGATCAACGGGATGATATATTGGCCTATGTCACTCATATATGGAGTAAGGCAGTTGAGAACTACGGAGAGTCTCGAGCGATTGCGTTGGATATTTCGAAGGCATTCGACATAGTTTGGCATGACGGATTACTCAGCAAACTGCCGTCCTTCGGACTGCCAGCCTCTCTCCGCAGCTGGCTTGCCAGTTTCCTTAAGGACCCATCTATACACGTTGCAGTTGATGGACAAATCTCAGACACATTCACCATTAACGCGGGCATGCCTCTGGGTGCAACCAGTTCACCAACTCTTTCCTCATCTATATTAATTACCGACTGACCAAAAGGAATAACCCTGTTTACAGTCTTGCAGATGACAGTACCCTTGTCTCCCAATTTAGATCAGAAAAACCTATACCAGCGACATAAACCTGACAACAATATTCTTGGGCTTATTTTCATTCTTTGTTTGTACTCTGAATGCGTAATCAATTTTATTGACGTCGCAGGCAAAATTAACGTGGTCATAAAGCGCGGATTATATGCAAATTGCATATACATGCATATTTTGCATATTTTGTCAGTTTTTGAAAAAAATGCATATTTTGACACATTTTAATTTTACCTGCATATTATGGTCATATTTACCCAAAAAATATTATATATATATCTAAATTCATTATTGATTATCATCAGTCCGCGGCTGACCCTAATCTTTGAGAATTTCCAGGTACTTACTTACTTGTACCTACTATTGTTAGGCGAAATATAAAATAGACAATCCCATACCCTTTTAATGAGGTTTTTATGATCAATTTATGAGCTATTTAGATGGTTAGAAAGGAAGAAAAAGTTTAAAAGGTATTGTAAAATGTCTTAAAATGCAAATTGCGGTCAACGGTATATCTCTGAATTGACTTTAGGCATAACTAGACTCAGGTTAGTATTTTCAGTTTGTCGAAAAGCTTTGGCGTGTTAGCAGGTAAATAGCGAGTTTTAATTGGTTTTAAAAATGGCGAAAATAGTAAAAACTGCGACGTGGATTAAGGGTATTTCCGAGTTAGAATTTAGTGGAGAAAAAGTTTTTTGCAAAGCCTGCTCAAAAATAATTGTTTGTGAGAAAAAGTTTCAAGTGGATCAGCATTAAAAAAAAAACATTTAAAAAAAGGCGCAAAGCGGATGTGACTTTAACGAAGAATGAAGGGTTTAAATTTTTTAAAATAGTCAAAAATATCTACGAAAATAAGTCTAATAAGTCGAACATGTACCATAGCCTTATAGTATACTGCCAAAACTTCAATATTGTCCAATTACGTCAGTAGACGTTGAAAGAACCTTTCCTTTGTATAAACACAATTTTACTGATAGAAGACAATCATTTTTACTGGAAAACTTCGAAAAGTATCTTGTTGTAATTGCCTTTTATAGTACATCCAAACGAGAAATTTTATAATATTGTAATATTTTTTGTGCCTTGTATATATTTTATGATTAAGTTATAAACTCATTTTGTACCATTTTAAAATAGTAAATAATTGTATCTGACTATGTTTTTCTTACTTAGTATGTGTATTCTTCCAAATAAAAACCATTTTTGTCATACGCTCCCAAAAATGGCTATTTTACGGACTCATTTGAGTCCGTAAAATGCTTCTTTTTAGGCCTAGTCCCTAAAACTCGTCATGGCAACCTTTACGGACTATTCCAAAATTCCTGAATATGTCTAAATGTCAAATTTCGAATGACATGACAAAATTGTCAAATAGTTGCTACGATATCAAATTCTAAGCTAACTTGTACATTATGATTTCAAAAATTATGTTAAATTTGCAAATTTATGCGTTCTGAAGAATTGCGAAAAGCTTATAAATAAAAATTAAATTTTGGGAGCGTATGACAAAAAATAGTGTTTGTCACACGTACCTAAATGAAGTTTTTCAGGACTCATCTGCTATTCCAGACTCGGCTAACGCCTCATCCGGAAACAGCAATGATTCGTCCTGAAAAACTACATTTTAGGTACTTGTAACAAAAATAACTATTTTTGAACATAGTACTTTTTTTTCACCCTATTTTGTTCTATTACATCATTCAATTTTATTACATATTGGATTGCATATTTTGTAATAAAAGTCAATATTTATGCATATTTTCATGGAAAAGATACATATATATGCGCATATTTTTTCAAAAACTTGTTGCATATATTCCGCGCTTTTGGTCACTTATTTTAGTGACAACATCGATTAAATTTTCGTTTGTTTTTCCGGAAACATCATGAATTTCGATATTATTGACCCTACTATAGTGCTCCAACATAGAGGGTTTCTTATTAAGGTCGATTATATCTGACTTAAGCTTTACATTTTCGGCCTTAAGGGTTTCCGTCGTTTTATAATACTCATTTAATTTGGTTAGCTTTTGTTCGAAATCGGTGATCTTTGTTGAATAAAAATCCACCGAATATTTTAGCATCTGCATTTCGGATTTCATGGATTTCATTAAGTCTGGGATGGGATACCGATCCCCATACTAATCTCGTCATTGCTCAGTAAATAATACCAACAACATTCTCAACAGCGAACAGTCGCTCAGATTGCTCATCCCCAGTATCAGGCTTTGACATGCTCTTGCATGTAGATATTATTATCTTAGTCATCGTCTGAAATTGCGCTCTCAAGCTCTGAACTTTCACATAGTAGCAGTAGGCCTGATTTTTATCTTTCAATGTTCGTATTGAAACTATCACGCTTTTATTTATCTCGTTAAGTTCTGCAATATCATTTTGCAGATTTTTGGTCCTCTCAGAATTGGACAAAATATCCGGCTCTAGAGGTATCTTTTGATTAAAAATGATGGCGTGTTTCCTCAAAAATTCTTCTCGTTCGCTATCAAGACCATCGACTATGTCGGCTTGTGCTTTGGTCAATTTGTCGTTCCTCGTAATATCAAGTTTGTTTGGTACTAAATGTTGAAAGTAACTAACTATACTATCAGCATCAACAATGTTAATTTTACAGCACTTTAACACCTCACATGGCTTAATATGATACTGTTCTTTATATTATTATTAATAGGCAGCAAAAACCGTTCAATGTTTGTTATCACTATACCATTTTAATCAATTTTCGCAATATTAGCACAAGCAAATCTTACACTATTAGAAAGTACGCAAATTTCTGAAGAAAACTGTACCAAACATTTAAGGAAAAAATTAAAAACTCTGCACTTTGTTGTTTTGTAATATCACAAATGATTAACTACGTCGCTATTACAAATATGAGTTAAATCTATTACCTGATTTATGAGTAATTTTATTTATTTCCGACTTTTCACCCACTCTTGTACTAGACGCATCATTTTAGACCTTTCATTTTTCCAGACAACTCTGGATCTCTCTGTATCTGTCGATAGAGGTAAAATAAACAATTGATACAAATAAATCTAAAAATAATTTATAAATATTAACTCTTACATTACATGTGAGGTATAAAACTAGAATATATTTTTATTTAGTTCAAATGTCTGATAAAGGGTTCAGTGGCGGCTCGTGAGGTTTTAATTAGGTAGTGCGCAATGTATGTAGGTTTATTCGTACGCATACGGGGATGCCCGCTGCAGGCGCCGCCGGAGGCTTACCCGCCGAAGGGGGAAAGTTTTGGGGGTGCCACGCCCATTTTTTACCCAAAACTCGTTAAAATTGTTTAAAAAATGAATTCGGCGCCCTCTTGAATGGTAATTGTTGCGCACTAAAAGAAATTAATAAGTAGGTACTTATCGATTCCAGAAGAGTAAACCATTAAAACAGTTTATTGTAACTACAAATCAATAAAGTTCAAAAAAAAATCAGGAGAAGTTCGAAAACATTAAAAAATATATCGGTTTGATGGCAAAAAAGTGTTATTGTACATCTTTTTGTCGATGGTTAGCCCTTTGACTTTGCCGTTTCCTAGCTTTAAAGTGAAATTCCATTCGCCACAAGATTTCGGGGGTTATAAATGTCTGGTGAAAGGCCGACCATTCTTTTTCTTGGCACATGTTTGGTCGAATTTTAAAACCGGCAGCGGTCGCCCTAACCTCTTAATTTCAATCTTTTTATTTAAATCCAGTAGAGAAAAGTTATTTTTAATAATATTGTCAACTGAATTTATGCCCCCACAGCAATTGTCAGAACCCGAACTAAAGGGTTTTTCAATAGTAACGCTCGATGTTTGGCGACAGCGCATGACGAAGTCGATAGTCAGACAGGTGCCATCTTTGGTAGGCGTATTCAGTTAGTCTTTACATTTCATTATGTAATGTTATACGATTTAACAACGCGTGGAAATGGTTAAAACTTATTATCCAAATCAATGTTCTATTCGGCAAACATTCCGTGCACTTCGTTCAATTTACGGTATCGACGGTCGTCCTTCAGAGTACACAATTCGCCGACAAATAAATAAATTTGAAGTAACCAGGTCGCTTTTAGATCAGACAACGCCTGTACGTCAGCGAAGCGCAAGATCCATTGAAAATATTGCTGCGGTCCAGGAGTGTGCGTGAGAACCCAAGACAATCCATTCCGCGCCGTGCTCAAGAACTTGGCTTTTCTTCGACGTCATCTTGGCGAATCCTGCATAAGGATTTAGGGCCTCACTGTTATAAAGTGCAACTAACCCAAGAACTAAAGGCCAACGATCATAGACAGCGGCGTGCAGTCGCTGAGTGGGCGCTAGAGCAGTTGGAGGTTGATCCTGATTTTGGGCGAAAAATAATGTTTAGCGACGTCGCTCATTTCTGCCTAAGTGGCTTCGTTAACAAGCAAAATTGCCAAATTTAGAGCGACGACAACGCAGAGGGGATTCATCAGGTCCCACTCCATTCCGAAAAAGTCACTGTATGGTGTGCACTGTGGTCCGGCGGAATCATCGGTCCATATATTTTTGAAAATGCATTGAAAATTGGATCTCCAGGATTCAGACCACCAGGCGAAGCCGCGGAGGACATTTTGCCGATATAATTTTTGAAACATAATGTGCTCACATATGCTTTAAAATAAAAATAAATCCATCTCACTTTCACTTAGACAATTTGTTTTATTACATTTCGAAGATCGAGCGTTCCTATTGGAAAACCCTTTACTAGCCATGACAGTAGAATAATAGTAGATAAATAAAAATATAAAACACTAAACTCACGAGTTTATATGCAGCTAATTAACAAGCGTCAACGAACCGAACAAAACAAAAATAAATTCACGGCTCGACTGGAGTATAATACAGAATAATACTTATAATAGTAGTATGTAATATTCGCTCTAAAAAACGATTTACCTCCCACTTTTTCCACACAAGCTGAATTTTTCAGGACCTATAATAAATGTGTTGCATCAGCCGTAGCTTGAAGGCGAAGAGGCTGGACATTTTAATTAGGGCGTAAACCCATGCCGTCTCTCATTATTTATTGTTATACGATTGCTAGTTTATAAGCAAAAAATATGGGATTCCCTCTATTACCTTGTCAATACATAAGCGAAACTTTTATAAAGAATATTTTTTTTTTCATTTAGGCCTTCCCTTTTTGTTAATTGAGTGTTATATTTAAAAATTACTATTTTTTAATAAATTTTTGCACGGTTGAAACCGAGATATTTACATTTAAATTTTTTTTTCGGCCATATGGGCTAATGCAAATTATTTTTTTAATAATAATTATCAAAAAATACTTCCTACAAAGACTTTATTGTGCATTGGACCAAAAAATAAGTCTTTTTTCCTCTATACGATGGTACCAATATCTCGATTTTTGATGATAGTGTCCTTTTGTGGAGTCTAATTTTGTATTACCTCCGGAATGAGGGTTATCTTATCATGTACTTTCATCCCTGAAAAAATCAGCTCGTGACACCATACTATATACGCAAGAATTGCAAATTATCACTAAATTAATCTACAAAGTGCGCATCTAAATAGCGCACGGATGAGCCTTGACTTCTCGTGATTTTACGAACATTCCCGACCGATTTGCATGACGAAAATGCATTTAACAAGAGCGCCGAACACTAGCGCACGGCAGATTTAGACTAGTTGTGGTTACGGACGGAGGCCGCCGTTGGACGCTCTGCGTTTTGATCGTCGCCGTCGTGCCTCGATTTCGCTCTTATAAATAATGTATTCTGCGGCCAGTGGAGATTCAAAAATATGTAAATTCGCAAATTATAGTTAGTTTATGTTAAATTGTATGTAGGGAGGATTTTATTTTTTTTTACTTTCGAAGGCAGTGCGCGCGCACGGGCGCACTTATTGAGAAGCCGCCCCTGAAAGGGTTGTGAACAGTTGCAAGCCTATTTTTGGATAATCGAGAGCTCATTTCCGAATATTCGAGGCTTGTGGAAATCTGTTTGTGTTCATATCACGGTAAAGGATGTAACTAGAGTCTAGCTAGATCATAATATGTATTTCTGCACATAAAATAATTTTAGATATAAAATGCCTTTTGCCCACTACACAATGACTGTGTAGTGAACCAATTTGTGTCAAACCGCTTATTTCGCTCTAGAAACCAAATTAGCCTAGTATGTTTTTAATGAGGGCATACAACTTGCAAAACAAAGGAAAATGTGTAACCTTAATTTATTTTATAAAGTCCTCAATTCTTTTGGCCAAAACAGAGCAAAATTGAATTTTCGAGGATAAAAGGCAAGAGTCCGAAAAAATTCCACGGTTAAGAAAAGACGTTTGATCCTCTCAGGAAGTCGGTTTTATAAGGGTTTTTAGAAAATCTCTGTTTAATAAATATACGGGCTTTCCACTTCGCGCCTTTTAAAATCCTTTCTCGCTTTCCCATAAAAAAAGGTTCGCAGTTACTAAGGAATATATTAGGTAATTAGTAAATTCATTTAGGGTTTTATGTATGGTTTGTTGGTGGATATGCAATAATTAATTATGTATATACTCAAATTATACCAAGCGTTATGTCTAGTTCTGAAGTGTACATACATACTAATGGTCACTTGTTAATGAATCTGGAAGTTATTATAACCAAATGTTTAAAAAAAAAGTTATATGGTAAAAAGATATTTAAAAATTATCGCTTGACAACTAATTTATATCATAAGCTATATTATTGTATATAATATCACCAAAATCAAAATTACCGATAATTCGGCAAAGGGCGGTGTTGCGTGAAAACTGCATCACTTGTTTTTTGGCTTTTCAAATGTTAAAAGAGCCCGACTCCCCCTGTTTCGAAAAACAAAAAACAAACTAATGCGGTTTTCTTTAGATCCTTTGCCGAATTATCTAGTTAATTTTAAATGCACGAATCGTATTCGGTAGAATATTCCCTGAATAAAATAGTTATTTTCCTAACAAGTGCGGAAAGTGACACTTTCCATGACGACATTCGTGTGCGAGAAAGACACTTTCCGCATGAGTTAGAAATATTTTTTTTCTACAAGCTCATAAAGTAAATCGAAAGTTTAAGAAACAAAAGTAACATAAAAAGAGTGAATAAAAATAAATTGGATTATGAGAAGTATTATCTTCTTCCTTATTTTTAATTAATTAGTGATATTAATTGTAAAAGTTACGTTATGTAAGTTAATTGTGGAACTTAGCATGTGGGTTGAAGTTAGTAGCTTCTTGGAAAAAAATTGCTCTAATACGGAAAACAAATATTGGGAAGAAATTGCTTCGAAACAGGCGTCAAATCGGGGCTCTAGAACACTTGACAATAATAGCTCTAAATTGCATTTTAAAGATGACGGAGAGTTCAAATCTGAAGAATTTTGTTGGACATTTCTTTTTTTCCGACTGTAGTGTCTTCTAAGTACTACCTCTCAGTAATAGAAGTTGCTTTCCACCCTCCTAAACGTTTAATATTTGTGATACTTTCACCACAACCGGCAAGAAAATTAGCCGAGGACCGCCTAAAACTGTGACCCGTGTACAGTTCTAGATCTTTATAGTAAATAGACTACGATTTCGGAGGGTATTTTATTGATTTATTGATGCCTACAGGTTGGACAGTACATTTTCCATGTTTTTACTGTATAGATAATTGACGATGTGGAGTTTCTTTTGGACCCAAGCTTGTATATTTTATGTATACATTCAAAAAATACCCATTATTTGTTTCTTTACATATCGCGAAAAATCTAGCGGAATAATTGGAGTTGGAGTTGTTGATATTAACAACTATCAATCAGTTCTTCCTTATCTTCTATATCGTCGATGGTGCTTTTCATCGGGTAAATTTCATCGGGAGCCTTCTTGAATATCTCGGATTTTTTCGGTGGAAATTGAATATTTTGCCTTTGCACAAAAGCAGATATTTTATAAATTTTACCAATATCCAAATCATGCTTAACTTTACAAATATTTTTTACCATTGAATATATGGACCATAACGTGTATGGATATAAGGATTGTAACATATTCAATAAATATGTTAAAAATACTTCCTCTTTTGTTGATTTTCCCTTTTAATATTACACCAATCAATAAAATTTGACTTCACGGATTACAAATTCAAACTTTAGCTGTTGCTAAAGTTTTTTTATCTGATGAATTCATTGTCAACGCCATAAAATTGAAAACACAGATTGAAATTTATTCTATTAATCTGTGGTATTGATACGTCAAGCAACGTCTGTTACATAAACAGTCGGAACCAAATATTTTTAATTGCTATAGGCACAATTATTAATGTATACGAGAGTTCTTCGTAATAAAATATTTATATATTTTTTTTCTTGTAGAAAAATATTATTCAAGAACTAAATATTCTTTTATTTAGTAAAGCTACAAAAACATTAACGAGAAAATGAACCACTTAAAGTATTACAAAAAATTGCAGTTATTATTGGTGCAGGTGTAAATATCAGGGTAGGTTTTTATCGGCACCGGTGTAGCTTCCTGGTTTTCTCTCATATTATTAATAATGGCCCGGTGGTGTACTGTGGTCATTTGCAAATCACTTTTAATATACTTCGCTCTTAATTGGCCAGTTATTTTTATCAACCTTTGTCTTGAACCCCACTTTTTTACTGAATTCGACACAGTTGTAGCTCTTTATAAGTGGTGTGCCATTTCCTTTTTTTGGTGTGAAGT
Organism: Pissodes strobi; assembly: GCA_016904865.1. Taxonomy (NCBI): domain Eukaryota; kingdom Metazoa; phylum Arthropoda; class Insecta; order Coleoptera; family Curculionidae; genus Pissodes; species Pissodes strobi. The sequence continues at coordinate 289,501 of MU182032.1, forward strand.
TTTCTCTCACGGCTTGCATGCTTATTTCATTCTAACATTTCATTTCTTCCAAGGGATATTTTGAATATTCTCACGTTTCTCGAAAAATGATTTACAATCTAATAGGACAATAGTTACTATTGTTTCTATTTGCAACAAGCCATTTAGATGAAGCGCATTGTTTAAATCCGCTCCATGATATTGGGTTATATCTAATGTGTACGCCAGGCCAGTTCATAGGGTACCACACAAGGATTTACCTTGGTACCACAAAAATACCTTTTCCTGTAACCATTCGGGTATCGCCTCTTGACAACTATCCACTAACATCTTTAGCTCGTTTATGCTAAAAAAGATGAAACTACTTCTTTTATTTCCATATTCTCACACTTGCCGCTTTTTTGGATTTGTGGCATCTCTGGCTGCCTTAAATTCCAATCGTTCAAAATGATTTATTTTAATACGATATACATTTAAAAAATGGTTCAGCGCTAACTTCGATGGTACATTCCATAACGTCTTCACGGTATGCTTTTTGTACTCTGTTCCATCTTGTTTTTTCATATTAAAGGCCCAATGTCCTGAAATATGAGCCACTTACAAAACGGGTGTATTTTGATTTAGCGTATTGTTCTTCTCCATGCAGAAGTTTTGATTTTTGATGGTATATTTCGGAATACTGCTTGCTATTTCAATATTGATTTTTTTCTTCAGGTCGCCGCATTTTGGCGATATAATTTTACGACAATGTGTAACAAACGTTATGTTGACAACAACAATCGAGCTTCTTAGAAACCTTTTCTATGGATACATAAATTGAATATCCACCGACATTTTTGACGTTTGATCGAATTACCATTATCATAGAGGAATATAAAAGTAAAGAGAGTATCCATTCCCTTGTAAAATATTGGCACACCGTTTAATGTCAATTGACAATAATGACGTATGATGTTTACTTACACGACACTAAGGGCGGCTTACTGAACTAATGCTAATAATCTATGTTGACAAAACATGTTCCTGTTTTAACGACAGAAGAAAGGCGGCGGGCTATTCAAATGTTATTTTTATTTTAGTCGTATTCCATATAACTAGACGGTTTATGAATTTATCTGCAACAAACTATTACAGCGTTTTTCTTAATCGATATTAAAGCAAAGAGAGAACCCTGTAAATACATTAGTTTATCGCAGATAAATCCATAATGCGCCTGGTTGAGTTAAATGCGATTATACATTAAAATTTAGGCGTTGTTTGGACCTAAGAAGAGTTTAGGGTGTAAGAAAATATACACATTTTGCATTTTGTTACAAAGTATATTAAAAAACATGCGATAGTAAATGCAATCAAAATAACATAAAAAAATCTCTTAACAGAACAAAATAGGTAAATAGTGTTGACGTATCACAATATATTTCTAATATTCAAAAACTAATTAACTCGAATAGAACCAAAAATAAAATTTAACAGTTTTTAAATATTTCAAGAACAAAATTCACAAAAGAAAATAGCTGCTTACCAACGGCTGCTACTCGCACCACCAATACCTCCATCCACGATCGCTCCAGAACAATTTTAAATTAAAATAATAAATTGATTAAACCGGCTTTCTTTAATCAACAACCGTCAAACCGCCAGTTGTGAATTCTCGACAGCTTACTTTTAGCACAGCTTACTAGATATAGATAATTTATAGTAAGCTGTGCTTTTAGTTCCACTGACGCTAGCGCCTCCATGCGCGGCTGGAATTGCGCAGTGCGTCAAAACTCAATGCCAATTTTCCCATAAGAATAAAACACTCTCTTTATTTTTATATTCCTCTATGACCATTATATTCGCTAAAAATTGCACATTTGTTTTAGTGATTTTTATACATGTTTAAAATCCAGCATCGCAAAAATTAAAACTCCAAAGAAAAATTGATGGATTATCCTGCGTTTTGATTCAATTTAGTGCGGAAAATGATACGAAAAAGAGACTTCACAAACGTGAGCAATGAAAACTTCTTTGTTTTTATACATGTTCGGCACACACATATAAGGAAAATCCTATGTCACTCAATGAGCGATGCGTGTGAGAAGAAGATGGTGTACGTTTGACTTGAAGCGCTGTAGGTTGTAGATTTACTCGGAAGTTAATAGGTGGTCCTATCTGGACCCTATAAAGCCGTACTTTTCTGCTCTATACGGTTCTCCTATCTTTTGTGCTGCTGCCTTGGAGATTTTGGTACCGTGATTACGCCAAGACATGTTGTTTTCTACGTTCTGGTCCAGCAAGCTGAACATCAACGCTGGATGAGGCTAGAGTCAGTGTTTGTCCTGTCAATGATAAGTCAGATACTGCGGCGTTTGCTTTTTTTAAGAAGACAACTACTTGAGTTTTTCCTGCGTTAAACTGGACATTATTTTCCTCACAGCATTCCACGATGGCGTTCATAGCTTCATTGATGGCAGAAATCTGATTTTCTCGCTCGAGTCGGGAACAAGCAGCGGTCATTGAAGTCCGCGACATGAATGAGGATATAAGAGTGCTGTCGTCTGCAAAGCTGTAAATAGAATTGTTTGTCTTGTCTAAGAGATCGTTGATATAGAGCAGGAACAGTGTGGGAGATAATATATACCCTTGAGTAACTCCGGCATTGATTTTAAATTCCTCCAAGAAATGTCTATTAATACCAACTCGGATGCTTCGATCCCTTAAGAAATTGTAAAGCCGTAGACGCAGTGCTAGTGGTAGTCCGTATGCTGCCAATTTGCTTAACAATCTGTCATGACACACCCTATCAAATGCTTTAGATATGTAGAGAGCCACTGCACGAGATTCACCGTAGCTCTCGATGGATTTGGTCCACAGGTAAGGCACGTAAGTCAGGCGATCTCCCGTTGATCTGTGCTTGCGGAAGCCATACTGGCGATTGCTTATGATGCCTGCCGATTCGAGATATTTTAAGAGCTGTTCGTTGATCAGTTTCTCCATGACTTTGGACATGATAGGAACTAAGGCAATTGGATGGTAGTTATTTGGAATCGTTTTTTACCTTTCTCGGGATTGGTTGCACTAGAGCGCATTTCCAGCTAGAAGGAAAGCATGCAGTTCTCTATAATATGGAGAAAAGCCTGCATAGTAGTGCATAGTGGAGCTGTTAGTTTAGCAGCATATTTCTTAAGCACCATTGCTGGAACGCCATCCGGTCCTGTGGCCTTGTTAGTGTGTAAGCTTTTGAATATTCGTTTCGCTTCGCGTTGGCGAAATACCAGACCTGGCATTGATGAATTCATTATTGGGATAGTTTTTCTTGATGATCTAAGGTAGAATTTGATGCAAATATTTCGGCAAGAATGTTCGCTTTTTTTTGCCGTTTCCGCTATTGAGCCATCATTTTTGGTCAGTGGTGGAATTGACGTCTTTGGGAAACCCTGATTGACAGAGAAACTGACCAAAAGGATTTTGATCCATTAGGACAGTTGAGAAGCTTGTTCTTGATCTGCTCGTTATATCCCTCCTTGGTCTCGTCAATGGTCCACTTACACTGGTTTCTAGTCCTGCTGAATATATTTCGATTTTCGGCTGCAGGATCTCGGCGCCATTTGCGGTAGGCGGTATTTTTAGCATTGACTGCTTTTGAGCAGTTTTTCCAAACCATTGTTTACTGTTTGAGATACGTTTCATAGAAGAGGGGATGAAATCTTCCATACCATCTAGGATAACTTGAGTTATCTCATCAGCAGATGCAGGTGTGTTTTGATTCCTAAAGCAGACATCTTCCCAAGGAAAAGGAAGATAAACTCGCGAAGATCACGCCACTTTGCAGACTTGTAGTACCAAACCTTTCGGGGTACCTGTGACTCTTGTATTTTGATAGCAAGTTCACAGGTTGCGGAGATAAGATTGTGGTCTGAGGATTCCAACGGAGGTTGGACAGTTACGGTGTAGAGTTCAGGAGTAGTTGTTAAGAATAGATGGCTAGCAAAGTCTTTTTGACGCTCAGGGATCCTGGTAGGTTCGTCAACCAGCTGAGTAAATCCGTGACTTATAGCAAAATACTCGGCTTCTCGTCCTTCATCGTCATTTTTGTTGGAGTGTTTCAACCAGTATGTATGAGAAGTCTCCTACTATGACAATTTCTGCCGTTGGATAGCTGATCTTCAGAGCGATTTGATTGTTAATATTTGAGAAAAGCCGTTTATATTGGTGTTCGCTAGGTGGTCTATACAAGCAACAAATGAATTTGGTTGCTCGATCTGTGCTTATTTGGAACCACATGACATCGAAATCCTTAGGTTCGTATGTTTCTTCTCGTTGACAACATAAATCGTTTCGTATAAAACAGCTAATCCAGAGGTATGTCGAAATCGGGAGTAAAGGTCATATCCGGGTATATTCGAAAGAACATGTGTAGTGCTTGATTTCACTTTTGTTTCTGATAGAGCTAAAATATGAGGCTTATAAGAATTTAAAAAAGAGGTTCTTGCAACACTGTTCGAGCGCCTCAAACTCCATTTTATAACGTCTTCTCGATTTCTCAGGAACAAAATCTATCTTGCTAGATTATCAGTCTTCAATAAATATCTTGTAATATTAGTATCTAATTTTTTATCAGTTTTCAAATACATAACTCTTTGCCAATATTGGGTGGACAGAAATGTCACACTGCGTAACCACCACTTGTTCTTATGGACACAACGGGACAGAAATTGAAATATTTACTGATAATTGTTATGATAATGTCAGAAATGTCAAAACTTCTGTAATAAAACTTGCTTTTTTATAGTGATGATAGAAACGATATCAATAGGCTAATTATCATAATATTAGAAAAAACTATACCAATAGGGTAATTATCTTAATATTAGATGAATATATAAAGTACTTTAGATTTAAAGAGGGATTAGTTGCTTTGATAAGTATCACCGCTTGCTTTCTAAAACCCAATTTTACTTCCCCAAAGAAAATTCTCAACTTCTTCTCGAAATAATTTGATGCCTAATATGCAGCTGCCTCTTGCATTCGTTAAGTTGACATAGGTTTTTGATACTGCAAGTTATCGAAAGTTTTTGCCGAAGCTGCTTCTTATTGAGTATACGTCGGAGTACACATTCACTTCACTCTTACCTCCCAAAAAGGCAACAAAAATTAAAAATAAAAGCCGTTACTAGTGGTTTTGCGTGACATGCTGTTTTCTGATTGGTCTAAATTGTGTTTTGGGCGTGACTTGTCAAAGGATATGCGGATTAGCAAAATTAGTACACTTTTAAAACTTATAAGGAACCTCGCATTAGTAGAGTTCGCTAGGTCCTTGCTTGGTGATGGCCCCGCAAGGGTTCTGTTGCCGACATGTTTTTGCCCTTGTAGTGAGCCATCAGCAAAAAAATGCCTTAATCGTTGTGTGAATTTTTATTTTTGGTTTGAGTTTAATTGCTTCGAGCCTAAAACCTATGTATTGTACATGTCTTTTGTGGAAACATTTCAAATTAATTCAGTATCAGGTGTCACCATATCCGGAGATGATACCAGGAACGGTGTCCTCCACGGAAAGACGGAGGGAGCCTAGTTTAAAGCATTCTTTGTTTTCATCATCATAACTGGCTAACTTCAATAGTGCTTTGTCATTATTTTTCTGGTAATTTCCACGGTTGTTTTGTTAATTTGTAATGGGATAAATTGCAATACCTTTTTTGTGACATGACGACGTTACATTTTATATTATATTATCCTTAGTCTATTTTTTTACAATAAAAGATACGTATTTGATATTATCTCAGAATACATAATACCTAGAGTATTAAAGGGATTACTAAAAAAAAACATAAAATGAAAGAGTGTATTCTAAAAGTAGAAACTAACAGAATATTCAGATAGGCAATTTACTGCCCGTATTGTCAAATTTTGCCAAAAAAACTTATTTAATATTTTGGATATAAACATATCAGAAACACCCGAAACTAACTGTATGTGCCAGCAAGACCCCTATTCTACCTTTTAAACCGCAATGACTTATCACCATATTAACGTTAAACCTTCACATACCAAAGGACGCCAGGGATACGCGTCTACGTCGTCGTCCGTCTCCTGACAGCTAGTGATTTAAAGGGAACAATTCGCAAAGGCTATTACAATTTCAGAAAGCTATTCCATAAGATAAGTGAATTTTCCATTGAGTTTTCGATTACGACATTTTTCAGTTTACAGTTTTACTTATTATTTAAACTTCTGGAAACGATAGTTGATTAGTTTTCAAGTTATGAGAAATAAAATATAAAGAAGGGGCAAGCAAAAATACCAACCTTAACAATTTTCATTCCAAATATTTCCTTGAACTCTAATACATTTGTTGCATCTTTTCATTAACAAATATAATCTCTTTAAAAATAAACATTTTTCCTTTTCCATAAGTACATCTCTGCAGCTAAGAGCTAACTCGAGCACATCATCATTTTAAAAATTCCTTCGAAATGTATATTTTTCAAGTCTGAATAAAATGAGCAACACAGGAGGTTGGGTCTGGCCTATAGGTAAGGTAACCAATTTTCTCGAGCAGAAAGCACCGGATGGCAAGTTTTCAGGAATATTGATAATTACCCGACTGAAATTTAGGATATAAACGGCACGTAACTTTAGTTTTAGTGGCAAATATCAATATACCAAATGTCATTATAATCTGTTCAGCAGCACTTTAAGTTCGTGCTATTTAATATTAATATTACATTGTGTTTTTTGTGTTCTTCTTACATTAAAATGACGTTTTCTTTCAATAATAAATCGTTAAGAAAGAGTCTTGCTCATGCGGTCGTGCCATTATATCTACATTATATTTCTCTACATTTTTATTTATGGACCTCTCCGTATAATCATTCTGAATCAGATCTATCTTGATATTGCCCAATTGGGCCACTGCATAATGTAGTTTGCGTTGTTGTAGTTATTCGTTTACGTAGCAATTTAATTATTCCTAGCTCGGTTGCTTGGGAATAGTTTTGCTGGAAGTTACGATACGCCCATGTGGGTTGATTTCCTATAAAGAGAGGTATTAATTAATCCATTCTTTCCACTGACAAGATCATTTAGAAACGATAGACGGTAGTCCTTTTCCTTCTCGATAATGAATTTTATGGGATCACACACACATTTACTGAATTAAGGTGACTGAGAGGGGAGTCTAACTGTCAGTTCCATTCCAGATAATGAAAGTATCGTCGATATATCATGCTAGATTTAGTTTTTGACGATCGCCATATTATTGGCATTAGTTTCAAGCCAATCTATGTATAGGAGAGACTATGGAGGTTTAGTTTCTAGCTTAATTATTTTGTGCAAACTATTACATAAAACATTCTAAACATTTTTGAATTGGTATATGGATTAGTTTCTGTTAGCGATTTGTTTTTGTTGGCTAAGTACCAAATTCGCAATATTCATAGAAGCTATGACACGCAAGGTAATTAACAAGATTTTTAATATCACAAGGAGAACATTTATGAATTTATTATTTATTACAGGAAATGAAAAAAATATGCAGAAAAAAAATAAAAACTATATTTTTTAACCCACAAATTCAAATTTTTAAAAATTTAGCACAGATGCTAGTTCTCTAGAGGCATTCTCAGTTCCACCTACAACCTGTGCAGGAGGTACTTTGATACAATCCTCCATCGTAACCAAGAACTAATCATTAACAACAAGACATACGAATTAAAACCCAAACTTCTTGCGTCCTATGCAATCAGTTAGATATTTTTCATCATTCCTAATGATTTCAAGCACTTTTCCAATATACTGTCTTATTTTCTTCTTGGTAGCCATACTTACTAGGACGAAGTCATTTACATTTATGGCACCGCAAAGAAACTGCTCTTCTCAAGTTCATTTTCAATTTGCTCTTCAATATCTGTTAGATCTTCAGTTGAAGAACTAACCGTACTGTAACCGAAGTCGCATTCTGATATTTTCTGTTTCTTTGCTTTGCTATCTTATGTTTGAGTTGTATTTTTTGGTTTAATTGATGCTTTAGCCTTGTTTAACCCTGAGTTATTGGCCTTGTAGTTCTAAATTCTTTGAATTAGGACCAAATCAAATTGTGAGTGTTAAAGTAGAATTTCTGTATGCAAATATTCGATTAGAAAATTTACTGGTAGAATAACACGTAGTATTATTCTGAAGCTCCCTGAAACAACAAATGCTTCACACCATAAATATTATAGTGTGAAGCATCATTGTATATGGTAAAATCATTTTCGCATGAACACCCTGCATGTCAGAGATTCTACAGACCAAAAACTACTGATAACTTACAAATATTAGGACTATGCAAGTCCAGCTAAAGAATTTAAAATTCCACTCCCAAATCTATTTTGCTAAGAAGTGTTTATGACTATTATTTTTCAAACTGAGAATGTAATCCTGCTACAAGAACATTTCTTATCTTAAATTCTTTCTAATTAAAAGCTTAGTTATAGCGCAGTGCCCAGTTTAAATAGAATATTAAAAATCATCTAATCTAATCCACCTTGCTTGAAATGTTAACTATTTGCATATATTGCTTTTCTTATTCTGTAATTTTTAAATATACTACGTGTATTCAAGTAGATAGTTCTTTCCATCGCAGTTTGTTACGAGAACATCGATTCTTCTGCTGCGTAGTTTTTCAAATGATACCTATGCAAATTTAGTTTCTACTGTTTGATTTTATTTTCCAATCAGTCTTTTGCAGTAAACAGATATTTCTTGGTTGTCGTTTGTTATTATTGTTCATTCCTTGGAGTATAATTTGTGTTTCTTTTATATTCTTTTTCAACTGTATTTTCTAAAATAATCTAAACAAATCTTTCATCATTTATCTAAGCAGATCTTTTTTCACAGTCTGCCCAGCAATCCAAAACGAATATAAATCACTTAGACTTAGAGGATCGTCACCTTGTGGAACTCCCTTCTTTAAAGGCATTTGATCAGCTTTTCCAGTACTATTAAAACCAATGTTCCCAGTGCTTGATTCTCAACAAAACAGTTTTGTAAACATACTATTCATGATTCGTATATGAGTAGTTATTGTGTATTAGCATATTTTATGTCTTTGATAAATTAACGAAATACAATATGTTTAGATATTTGCAGTAATAAGTTGCGTTTTATCGATCTCATCACTTCCCAATCCTTAATAAACTAGATATATTCATCCGATCGAATTTCAAGTTTTAGCAGGGATAATTCCTCCTCATTGCATTTAACCTCTTACTAATTTTATCAATTAGTTTTTCAAATGTGTATTGAACTTTATGTTATCTATAATTAGGCCTGGGTATTAACATTCCCAAAAATAGGCTAATTGATTATTTAATTGTTTTAATTTCGTTAATGGATCCATGTCGACATTCGTGTACTTTTGTATTTACTAACAAACATTTATTTTCTGACCACTTTTCCAAACTGATAAGGTGCTTTTGCATTGTAGTGTATCTACCTTCACAAAGTTTCAACATGTTATAATAATCTGTCATTAGCAATTAAATTGATATATGTTTTTTCTTCATTATCAGGAGACATTCAATTTCGTTAATATATTATATTCAGAGTGTATCAAATTTGCTTCTTATTCATTGGGATCTCGCAAACCGTAAGAGATGCGAAGTAAGTTAAATGGAGACAATCTTGCGGATTCAGTAGAATATTAATACTTATGCTTTTAAGAAAGTTAACAAATTTATTCGGGTTTTCGAGATTCTTGTAAAAACTAAAAGTTATTTTTGTTTTTTCCTGAATTTATCAGCAGAGATCATTTGAAATACATTTCATATTCTATTCATATATTTTTCTTCCCTATAAGGTGACATCCTCAGATTTCAAATACGATGTTTCACCATGAAGGCCCCAGTAAATGTGTTATATTTTTATGTCTCACACTTACTTGTTTGAGCTGACAAAATAATATTCTTTTAAGGGATAAGAAGTCTGACAGATGACTTTCTATTTAACGGATTACTTGGGGAATTTATAGACCTAACATTTTTTTGATAATTATTGGTATTGGGAGATCGAAAGCTTCTAAAAATGAAATAAAAAACAGGTCTGTATTTAGAAAAATAAGTTGATAGTTGATTAAAGAATCAACTATCGAAATAAAGATGGCGAAACGTCATATTTAAAATCTGGTCATGCGACTTTAGAGGGAAGCAAAAATTGCAATGGGAATGTAATATTAATTTTAAATTATTTATAATAAATACCAGGAAAAATGAGAAGGATTTTTTAAAATAATAAATTTTTTAATTTCAAGAGCGAGAAAAAAATATATTAACGTTTTAAAAGTTGCTGATAGATCTGCAAATTTGTCCTCAATTACCTTACTTCGCATGACTGTAAGAGATACGAGATACCAATCAATGATGAGAGGTTAATTTGTTACACCCTATACAGGGTGTCCGAAAATACTGTTCGAATAATTTCAGGAGTGATGCTACATAAGAAAACATGAAAGTTTTTTTTATATGAACCTGGATCCGGAAATGCATAGTTTCCAAGATACAGGGTGTCAAACTTATTTAAAAAAATCGGTTTTCTATTAATATCTTAAATATCCTTTTACATATTTTATTGAAATTTGGTGTTATCTGTAGTAATAATGGACCCAATTAGATTAAAAAAGTAATGTCCAGTGAAGTCCCGGGGGCATCGTACCGAATATTATTGAGACAAAAAATGTGCACCACTGACTTTTTAAAACATTTTATATATATTTTTTTTCGTATTAAGCCACTAAAATACAACATTTTTGCTTCCTGAATTATTTTCGTATCTTGCTTCGTTTTCGACAAAAAAAAAACACAAGTTTATTATATTTCCAATTTTTCTTTCAAAAATCGATTTTTTTTAATTATTATCTTAAAACATGAAAAATAATTCAAATGAACCTGGATCCGAAATGCATAGTTTCTATGATAGAGGGCGTCAAACTTTAAAAAAAAATTGGTTTTTATTAATATCTTAAATATCCTTTTACTTATTTTGTTGAAATATCGTAGTGTTATCTGTAACAATAAGGGGCTCATTTAGCCATAATCATATTAAAAATATAAAGGCCAGTGGCGTCTCGGAAAAACGCCATCCGAATATTATTGACAAAAAAAAATGTGCGCCACTAAACATTTTATATATATATATTTTTTTGTATTAAGCAACTAAAACTACAGCATTTTTTATTCTTGAACTGTTTTCGTATCTTGCTTCGTTTTCGAGAAAAAAAAATAAAAACCAGTATATTAAATTTCTTTAGGGCAAGGAATTCTACATCAAAAGCTGGTGATTACCATTATTTTTCTGAAAATCAATGGTTTATTATTCTAGGCATAGAAATTTTTATAATAAATTATCTATGTTGACTATGTTGGGGGTTTGGAACCTTCGGCAAAATTCACTAAAACCAATACCGAAACAGAATAATTGCACTTAAAACAATTATTATTGTATTATTAATTGCTTAATACGAAAAAAATATAAAATGTTTAAAAAAGTCAGTGGCGCACATTTCACTACATACTTAATATTTTTAATCTAATTATGGCAAAATGAGCCACTTATTATTACAACAGATAAAGCTACCAAATTTCAACAAAATCGATAAGAGGGTATTTAAAATATTAACAAAAAACCGTTTTTCTTAAGTATCTTGGAAAGTTGGAAACTATGCATTTCCGCGGAACCAAAAATAACAAATGCTGGAATCCTACTAGTCACGCTCGATCAACCAATACAATGGACTATACGGAATAGGCCCTCTATCTCTATTTAAACTGTTCTTTCATTTAATAATTTCCATACCTTCCTATGCGTCTAATAATCTCCTATCAGATATATTATGAATTAATTTTAAATTTTTAATTGTTATTCAATAATTATTATCAAAATCATGCTTGGCAACATTTGATTTTTCTGTTCTATCATACTTTCAGTAAGCTAATCTCGTTTGTATAGATCTTCTAGTTTACCCGACATATTTTTGGTTACAATCCATACATCCAATTTCATAAATTCCACGTTTTTCCCATATTTCAATTTTGTCTTTTGGACCACCCAATAATAGTGTTAAACTGAGTTTGTTATACTAATATTAAACTTACTTCCTTAAAAACTTTTTGTAGTCCTCTAGTATACTGAGGACTATATAGTATCGTATCTTGTATTTTCATCCTGATTAATGAAAGAAGTGGAATCACGAATGGTCTTTCTAAACACATGCCTATTAATTAGTCTATTTATTAAGTTAGTATTGAAACCATTGATTTTCGCTATATTCTCTCATTATTAAAACTTTCTCAGCTGAGAGGAAAATTAACCATGCGGTGTACTAAAAATGAAAGCTGGCCATTTTGTGTTGGTCGCAGTGGAATATATTGGTTAGTGGCACTAGTTTTTCTATATATTATATCAAATTCTAGTAGGTTATGATCGTTCCTAATCACTAAAGTATCCAAAAATGGCAGTTGGCAATTGGTCTCGACTTCATAAGTAAATTTAATAGTGGAGAAACGGCTGGTTAGTTTTGTTACAAAATCTTCGATATTAGCAGTTTTGTGTCGAAAATCGCAAAAATGTCACCCGCATACCAGTACCATACCCTTGGAAAATATATGAGATCCTGACTGATTTCATTTTCAAATTTACTCTTGAAACAATTAGCTAAGAACGGTGAAAAATAGTTGCTCATTGCCGTGCCTTCAAGTTTTTGGTAATAGTTATTTTTATATTGAAAATAATTTTGATCCATGCAAAGTTTGGTTAGAGTTAAATACTCTGATTTGATTTCGTTGTCAAAACTATCTTTCTCAAGTAATTTATCAAGTTATTGCAAGGTCTGTTGGATTCGTACACTAGGGAACAATGAGCTAACATCAAACAAGATTGAAATTTCACCTTCATTTTGGTTCGTACCTTTAATTTTGTTTACGAAATCTAAGGAATCTAGTACTCTTGAATTCTGTAGTTTTATAGGTAAATTCTCAAAATAGATTGCTAGCCACTTTGATATATTATAAGTTGGTGATCCTATTGTCAATACTATGGGACGCATGGCATTCCCAGGTTTACGAATCTTGGGAAGGCAATATAGTTTCGGCATAGTAGAATTGCTCACAGATAATTTTTTTATGGCGGTGGCACACACACTAAAGGAAGATTCTGCGATGCTCGACGAGCGGTGTGTGCGTGCGAAGATGTTGATTGATAATGGTAGGTTGTAATTAGGGGGAAACAGATGTCCTGGGATTGAGTTCCACAGTGATGCAGTGCGCCAGACAAAGGAGTTGCTGAAAAGCGATGTTCTAGGTGTTTCCAGTTGTATGACGAACTGGTGTGCTCTTGCCGTCTATCGTGACTGTCTGACAGGCGTTGCCAGGGGCGAGATGAGTCGGGCCATATCCTGGGAACATCTGCCGTGAAAGTATCAGTAAAACAGGGACATCTCAGCCACATGTCTGCGGTGTTCCAGACTATCCAGATTCCGGGTCAAATCCGGGTCGCCGATCAGACGCACAGCTCTCTTCTGAATGGAACCCAGCTGCTTTTTTAGGGTGTGCTTTGGTGCGACACCTCAGATATGTGAGCGATACTCTAAGCACTGTCTTATTTGCGCTTTGTAAAGCAAGAGGAACTGCTGCAGCGCATAGATTTTTTTGTTGCGAAATAGGGCACCAAGCTTCTGGGAGGCTGATTTTGCGATGCTAGCAACCTGGTCATGCCAGGACTTATTGCTGTTGACCGAGACACTCAGTAGTCCGATTGACGAGGTTGAAGCAAAGGTCAATCCTGCCATACTGATATCAGGGCCCGCCGTATTGCTCATCTTGGTAAACGTGGCTGCTTGGGTCTTTGCTGCATTGAACTGGACCAAATTTCTGTCGTCCCTAGTTTAGACTTTCTCCAGGTCTTGATTAATTGCTGTAATCTGCTCCTGTCTACGGTGATAAGTCTCAGTCGCTGGTAAAGGTTTTTCTGATCTAAATTGGGAGACAAGGATACTGTCATCTGCAAAACTGTACACAGGATTATTCGTTTCGGTCAGCAGGTCATTAATATAGATGAGGAACAGAGAATTGCACAACGTGCAGAGATCGGTTCTTAAGGAAACTGGCAAGCCAGCTGCAGAGAGAGACTGGCAAGCCAGCTGTAGAGAGAGGCTGGCAGTCCGAAGGACGGCAGATTGTTTAGTCATGCCAAACTCTGTCCAATGCCTTCGCAATATCCAACGCAATCGCTCGAGACTCTCCTTAGTTCTAAATTGCCCATTTCTTCAACCCAACATAGATAACTTAAACCGAAATAAGATACGCCCATAACAAAAATTAATTACAGAAAAACTCCGAAAGAACACAATAATAGCAATTTTAATATTTGTGCATATACCAGAAGGGCACAAGTTTATGCGTTGCATATCTAATATACTGTGCAAGCAATGAAGTTTCGCTTCTGGTGTGTGGTCTACAATCACACTAATTCCTTTTTAACTGTGTTTTATTTTTTCTTTGGGTTTAGGTGTTTTTGTCAAAAGAAACCATTTGTAAAGTGTTGGGCTTGTATCTTCAAAAGTAATTTAAATATGTATTTTTAATTGACTGACCCGAAATACTGATATTTTGCTCAAACCCGTACACATGAACTACCCACCTTCCTCTTAGCTATGAATAGGCGATATCAAAAGTTCACATTTTAATATTTTAAAGTAACGTGCAATTCTCATAAGAACAGTGATTTCCATATTTAGCTTGATCCATAATATTATAAGTGAAATTCTTTCTCGCTCGTTAAAATTGAGAAAAACGAGTAAGCGTTGTAAAACCACTGCTGCAGGCAGCACAGACCACATCCATTAAGCAAAACGAGCTGCTAACGAAAATAATTCACTTTTATTGGTACTAAATTTAAAAAAGGATCTGGCCATTTGCAGTTTAACACTGAATTAAATTTGTTCGTATATTTACATACGCATCTAAGCAGAAGCTCTGAAATTTACCTATTAGAAAAAAATAGCATTAGCGATATAAGCTAATTATTAAAGAATTAACCGATTTAATTGCTATTAATCAAAATTATATAACTTTTAAAAACTTAATTATAGATCAGAGCAAGTGCAAGTATTCACAAAGACCATCTAGCAAGAATAATTTAATGGTTAAACAGTTTTATTCAGTAGTATTTTATAATTATTATAAGATGGTAGTACGTTCATTATATCACTTCCATAAAGCACATATCCATTTACTTTTCTAGGAATTGATCTTGCTGTGTGATATCTCATTCCATAGGGGCTGTACTTTATATTTATTGTCATCGTGTCAAAGTCAGTTTAAAGCTTGACAATCTGCAAGAGCTTTTTACTGTTTTATTGTATTTACTAACAATTTTCATTTTGAGATTTTATCGTTCTTGACAACGGGGACAGATTTGTTCCCCGAAACGTTGAGTATTTCCCCCTTTTTCCATTGATTTTTTGCAGCTTCGTTGGGTAACTAGCACTTGTGCTGTTTACACCCTGGAGCCAGGGCAAGCGGCTCTAATTGGAGAGTAAACCAAACAATTTTAAGGTAAAACATGAATCCTCCACAACAATATAGAACATATCTGCATCTAAGGGTTGGGATCTTTCAAGCGAAATGAAAATTTAAATCTAGAGACCCAAATATGTCCTAATTACGGCTACTTTTACAACTTTCGCTAAAACCTAAGTTTAAACTTTGATTTTATTACAAATTCAAGCCAATGGTTTAAATGTCTCTGTTAACAAAATTTTTGAAGGATAAATGAGATTTTCGACACTTAGGCAACCGCGAAATAATCTTTTTTATTATTTGTGTTACTATATTCCGATTTTGGAAGGTCTTTTTCAGTTTTTCGGTTTTATTAAATTAAAATAATACATTGAATGTACGATAATTGGGTTTAGTTTATATGAATAGAATTTATAAAACTATCAACGGCAGTGTCTACATTTACTCAAATATTGTAAGCCAATTTTCAGACTGTATGTAACTTCTAGTAACTATGTTGAAATTATTCTTACTATCTAGAATCTTAGAAATTGTTAATCAATGTTATTAACAGAATCTATTCATATACCTAAACTTCGTGCTGAGTGATTCTAAAGTCCACTATGCACAACATTACACCCAACTCGTTCTAAGTCAAAGTCAGTGCACATATAATCAATGCAGGAGCCAGTCAGAGCGATTGGTTCTTTAATTAAATTAATAATGCCATTATGGAGTAGAGCATTTGAGAAATATGGAGAATCTCGAGCGATTACGTTGGATATTTCGAAGGCATTCGACAGAGTTTGGCATAATGGATTGCTCAACAAACTGCCGTCCTCTGGACTGCCAGCGTCTCTCTGCAGCTGGCTCGCCAGTTACTTTAATAACCGTTGCAAGTTGCAGTTGATGGACACATCTCAGATACATTCATCACTAATGCGGGAATGCCTCAGGGCACAATAATTTCACCAATTTTCTTCCTCATCTATATTATTGACCTGCTGACCGAAACCAATAATCCTGTTTACAGTTTTGCAGATTAAGTACCCTTGTCTCCCAATTTAGATCAGAAAACTTTTATCAGCGACTGAGGCGTATCACCGCAGACAGGAGCAGATTACAACAATTAATCAAGACCTGGAGAAAGTTTGAACTTGGGGCGACAGGAATTTGGTCCAGTTCAATGCAGCGAAACCCCAAGCAGTCACGTTTACCAAGAATGCCAATACGGCTGGTCGTGACATCATTATGGCAAGATCGACCATTCTTTCATCCTCGTCAATTGCATTGCTGAGTATCTCGGTCAACAGCAATATGTCCTGGCATGACCACGTTGTTATCATCGTAAAATCAGCCTTGCAGAAGCGTGCTGCGCTATTTCGCAAGAAAAACCTGATACAAGCTATACAACGCAGCAGCTACTCTTGCTCTACAAAGCGCAAATAAGACCTTAGCATACCCTAAAACTGCTGGATTCCATTCATAGTTGTGCGTCCCGTCGGCGACCAGAAGCTGACCCGGGATTTGGATAGTCTGGAACACCGCAGACATGTGGCCGAGGTCTCTTGTTTTACAGATATTCTCATGGCAGATGTTCCCGGGATTTGGGCCGCATCATCCCGCCCACAACGGCTGTCAGCAAGAGCCCACACGTTCATCGTACAACTGGAAACACCTAGAACGTAGCTTTACAAGGACTCCTTTGTCTGGCCCACTACATCACTCCCAAGACATGCTGTTTCCCCTAATTACAACCTACAATTATTCAAGAACCGTGTCAATCAACATCTTCGTACACACATGGCTTGCTAAGTGCCACAGGATCTTCCTTTAGTGTGTGTGCCAATGACATAACAAAAATTAATTGCACTAGGTTTCTTAACATATTACGAAACCCACTTTATCTCTTTAACAGGGCCACACCATTTCTTGTTGTAGTACATGGCACACCCACCTTATGTATGCATAGTTCTTGAAAAAGCACTACCAGACATGTAATTGTTAACTTTCAAAACTTTATAATCCTTAGGTACTAAACTATTCAGTCAATGCTCAGTGGAACAAATGATATCATAGTCTTTATCGAGGGGGATTTCAGTGTGGTAATTTAGTGTACACAGTCATGGTAATTAGTGGTAATTCTAGGGGAAATTAGTGGTAATTACTGGTAATTAGTGGTAATTAGTGGTAATTAGTGGAAATTAGTGGAAATTAGTGGAAATTAGTGGTAATTTTAGTGGTAATTTTAGTGGTATTTAGTGGTAATTAGTGGTAATTTTTTGTATTTTAAGGAAAGTTTGTGGTAATAAGTAGTAGTTTTGTAATATTAAAATTATGCCATCCTTCGAATTTGCGTTACTTTAGAGGACGTTATAGATTTTAATTAAACTATGTAACTAAGCTTTAAGTAAACTAAGTATGTTTCTGAGTCCCTATTAGTGTCAGTTAAAAACCGGCATTCATTTTCCTAGGAGTATTTCTATTGCCTGAGAAGTGGCAGCCTTGCAATAGTTTAACATCAATAACATCACGATCAACCGTTGCAGATTGCAGTGGTCATCCGTTTTCCCTGCTGATTTTAAAGCTTTTAAGGCCTTATTTTTTTCGAGTACAGTTTGTTTTAATAATGTGTAAAAGATATGGTAAGCATCTTGTTATATTTTTAAAATACCTCACGCCGCGACCCCTCCCGCCACCACACATTCGGCAAATAGTTACAAATATTTGGGTGTTTATGTGTATCTCGGTTTCTCTTTCAATTTTCTAGGTTTTCACCTATCCTAGATGGATGCCAAATACCCACGATACACCTAAACACGGTATGTCAGCTTACCTGACTTAGGTTCTGTGGAAATCGACAAGTATTATGCTGTACTATATGATGACGGATGGTATATTGGGAAAGTCCTTAAAAAAATTAATAATGAAATATCTCTTATGTCATTTTTGAGTCAACAGTCTGATTTATTAATTTAGCCAAAAAAAGTGACGTAGCTAAAGTAAACATGGCATTTATTTTCTATGGACCTCTTAATTGGATCGGAGACGGGCCATTTTCACTTAAAAGGGTGGACTTATTAAATATAAAGAAAAACAGTTTTGAAACAATCTTTATAAGAGCCTAAATATGTGTTTCCTATTTAGAGGCTTATTTATGTAAAAATAAGTAAACAATATAATATTATTTACTAGATTTTTACCTCGAATTTAACCTTCGTCTAAATTATGATTTTTTTGTATCTGAATGATATATTGTAGTTTCAAATATCCATATTTATTCTCAAATTAGTACACGAGGTACGAGGTCTAACTAATTCATCGAGAAGCACCTAGGTTTTTACTATTTTTGCCGTGGATCTTTAATTGAATGTCATGAGAGTTGTCAAGTGAATAAATCTGTTTAGTTTTGAATCGAGGAATTGACCATTGAAAATACTTTATTTTAATGCATGTGTATATACTGAGCGAATCCTTATTTTGTGACTTAGGAAAATACGTGCAGAAATTAGATATGTGTCCTTGTACTTTATATCTTAAAACTTAAAAAAAACCAAATGTGTTTGGAATAAGCGCATATATTTATCTGGAACAAAATTACCGGTAATTTAAGAGGATTCGTTAAAAATAGTTTTAACATTTTTCTTTGGGACACCTCTACTCTAGTGCTTTCAGTTGTCACCTTTGATAATACATCAAAATCCATAAAAGTGTCCTAAAAAATAAGTTTCATCTTTTGTTTTTTTTTTTCAAACCTCTTATCATAGTTTCTTGTTACAGATGACCCTCCGACTAACCCAAACAAATTAACCTTTAAGCTTTTTACGAGAGCTTTTTTAAGACATAAGGTTTACAAACACCCGACACTATTCCAGTAATTTATTAAGTTGGCAGGTATTTTCCTATATCCCAGAATAAAAGTATTCACTCGGTATATTTAAGGTAATTTAATAAATTACACTCTCGCTGTTGAATTGATGTGCTTTACCGACTGTCCTACTTATAAGTATCTGTATTATTATTGTGTTAATTTGTTGTCAAAGTTGACCGAAGATTTGTACCTTTATATATTTTTAAATTATATCATTAAAACTGGAAAGTGATATCAGGATGAGTTACATTTTGACTGTTGAATTGATGAGTGTTCTACGAACCGTCCTACTTTTTTTTTTGGTAGAGGCACACACACTAAAGGGAGATCCTATGGCGCTCGACGAGCGGTGTGTGTGCGAGGATGTTGATTGACACGGTTCTTGAATATTTGTAGGTTGTAACTAGTGGTAAACAGATGTCCTGGAAGTGAGTTCCACAGTGATGCAGTGCGCCAGACAAAGGAGTTCTGGTAAAGCGATGTTCTAGGTGTTTCTAGTTGTACGACGAACTGGTGCGCTCCCAGTGGCGTGCACACAATGAAATCACAAATGCATTGCCTACCCTGATGTTTTGACATTTTTTATATTTTCTCATTTAATTTTAATCCTGATAATATAAATTATAATTTTACTAATAAGTATAATCCAAATTTAAACAGCTTATCTTAAGCGCCAATTAAAATATTACGCTACCTATATTAAACGGAATAATATTCTCCGAGGGCAACCGCTAAAAAGCATTCCATAACAAACCGAAGGCATGCATTTATACCGTCAATACTGGATTTACTATGGAAGCGAAAAACAGTGCTTGAAAAAAGACAGCCAAATGAAACGTTACATAAAAAGAAAAGAGACAAAGCATGCGAAGATGGTCCGGGCCGACCGACGCGACGCAACGATAAGTGCTGTTGCCAAAATGTGCTCTCTTTAATTAATGTTTTGATTTGATAGACAATCTTTTTTACCAAGGATCATATTGTTATTGTTTTTTTGCGCTTTAGTAATTGGTTTGAAAGCGATTACCGGTTACATCAATACAGGGTATGGTTAAGAAAGCTTTATTATTTAATAATGATTAATATTACAGTACATGGGGTCTCTCTAAATTTATTAATATTTCGATATCTGGGTATTCGTATTAATAACGTCATGCATTTTTTTTGCAAGAAACTGAAACCCGATAATACAACACCGGCATTGGCCAGCCATAAATAAGAATAATCTCAGGTTCCCTTTTCCATGTGCCCTATTCTTGTGTGAGATTGGGATTTGACGCCCTGCGCTTTTAGTTATAGTTTTTAAAGTTTAGATAGTTTAGTACCTATACAAGGGGTTGTTGTTTTCTTTGTGGGTTAGTTTTGTTGGTTAGAAAGAAAACCTCGATATTTTAATAAAAAATCCATGACAATTATTAGTGGCTCTGCAGGTGTCGTCATAAAATTAAAATGTATTGTTGGCTATGCTTACTCTTTGGCGAAGAAGGAAATTGTAGAGTAAACGTGGGTATATTGATGTAAATAATGTGTCAAATGGCTCAGAAAAACAAGGCCAGTCGACTAACCATTTACAACGCATTTTCTTTGCATAGTTTTGGCGAAACTCGAATTGAAAAGGCTTTATGCCTACATTTTTTGGAGCCTCAAAAGGGAAGATTTTGGGTGTGGCACCTGAAAAAAATTCTACCTACGGCGGCGCCTGAAGCGGGCTTATTCCTTCTGTACATTTTTTATTATGTTGCCTACCCTCTCCTAAATGGCACTGCACGCCTCTGTGCGCTCCTGCCGTCTGTCGGGACTGTCTGACAGGAGTTGCCAGGGGCGGGATTATGCGGGCCCAATCCTGGGAACATCTGCCGTGAAAGTATCTGTAAAACAGAGACATCTCGGCCACATGTCTGCGATGTTCCAGACTATCCAGATTCCGGGTCAACTCCGGATCGCCGACGACACGCACAGCCCTCTTCTGAATGGAATCCAGCAGCTTTAGGGTATGCCTCCTATCTGTATTATTATGTTAATTTGTTGTCAAAGTTGACCAAAGATTTGTTTAGTTTTTGTTTTTATGCGAGTTTTTATTTTTTTTTTAGATTAGCTCATTAAAACTAAAGTTAAAATAATTTTTCAAAATATTCGTTTTGAATATCATATTCCAGAATTTGTAAAATGACATGTTATTATAAAATAATATTCTTATTAAAGTTTTATTTTAAGAAGTTGTATTGGAAAAGAATATTTTAAAGAATTTTGTTGGTGTTATTCTTGTTATAGATTTCGAAGAATAGGGTAATAAAAAATAGCCTATTTAAAAAGTTTTCTTTACTTATCGCTACATAGTTAATAGAACCAAGGTCGCTTAAATAATGTCTCGAATAACACCTATACAGCTCAAACACAATCGTATTTTTTGAACCCCTAAAATCTGAAATTGAAAATTCCGTATTGATTTGAAACCTCTGGAAGAGCGGACTTCCCCATTAGTTAGTCAAGTGCATAATTTGAAACTAACTTTAATTCGTGGTATTAAGTGGGAATTTCAGTGGTAATTTAAGTGGTAATTAGTTGTAATTAGTGGTAATTTAAGTGGAAATTAGTGGTAATTAGTGGTAATTAGTGGAAATTAGTGGTAATTTAAGTGGTATTGAGTGGTAATTCTTGAGGTAATAGAGGAAATGAGTGGTAATTCGGAGGTAATTACTGGTAATTTGTGGTAATTTCTGTCAAAAGTGGTATTTTAGTGTACATAAATTCACTACTGAAATCCCCCTCGGTCTTTATCTTTAAGCAGAACATAACTGTTCTATTTTATTTTTAGGCACACAGGACAGTTATACAGGGTGCTACAAATTCGAGTGCATGCATGGGGATCTTGGGAACCGTAAGAGATACGAAGTCGGTTAAATTAAGGCAAAGTTGTGCAATTTGATGCCCAACAAGAGGCAGTTTTGAAATTTGAAAAATTCCGAATAGTTCCGGAGATATTCGTAAAAAACCGAAAGGCATCTATTTTATTTTTATTTTTTCCTGACTTTATTTGAAGAGATAAGAGATAGTTGGTTTTGGAAGATCAAAGGCTTCTAAAAAATGAAATAAATAATTCAGTTCCGTATTTAAAAAAATTAAGTTGATGATGGGGGCACGGAAACGAAACGTCAGATTTAAAATTTGATTCTGCCATTTTATAAAAGGGAAAAAGTGGCAATAATAATGTTAAGTTTATGTTATATTATCTCTTTAAATAAAGTCAGGAAAAAATAAAAATAAATTAGCTGCTTTTCGGTTTTTTACGATTTTTTTCGGAACTATTCGGAGTTTTTCAAATTTCAAAACTGCATCTTGTTGGGCATCAAATTGCACAACTTTGCCTTAATTTAACCGATTTCGTATCTCTTACGGTTCCTGAGATCCCCATGCATGCACTCGAATTTGTAGCACCCTGTATAGTCAAATATAAAGTGGTTCGCATTATCGTTTGTACAGTAGTCTGTAGTCGACTTTATAAAAGCAATTTTTCTTATTGTGTTGCTAAAAGTTCATCTTTAGTTTTATATTTAATTAGTACTCCGCCATCTTTAAGACGCTTAAACTGAATAGAAATATTCAATTCAGGGTCATTGACAGGCATTTTATCGCTTCACTGGTTTTGGACGAATTCTGGTTTCCATTTGGTCTTATTATAAAAATAAACTCACTTTTAGCTTCTGCGTAACATTTTTTTCTCTAACTATGTTGGACTTCGGTCTTATTAGATTCAGTGTTGGTACAAAGTGCACTTTTAAACTCATTCAATTGCTGCCTAACTCAACGGAATAGTAAGTTTTGGACTAGTTGAAAAAATATTGCTTCTCTAAGAAAGCTATCTTATTATATAGATAAAGTATTGGCGATATGGTTCCAACATAGTTTTTGGATATTTTTTATAAATTACCATCACAACTTAGATGCATATGGATATGCACCTGGATAGTTTTCAAGGCATTAGAAGGTATCACATTTGGTTCATCAGATGTTGAGTTGTTTAGCGTACTAATTAGATTATCCTGAAGCTTAACTTTCACAATTCCAAAAAATGCTTTCCAAAACAGTTGGATATATTTTTTACCTGAATTGTAGATTCAGTATCTGATTTGCTTCTGGATTTTAATACTTTATTGCGTTCCAATCAGATTTCTCTTATGTTATCAAGTAATTAATTAGGAAATTAAAATAGATGTGCTTTTTTCATATTATTCCAGTTCATTAACTAAAACTAACTTAAAATCATTATGGTCTCTTATCATACTGTTTGTTCTTCTTTCATACTTTTTCTGATCCTACACCTATAGTATTTGCAATATTCCCCCGCATGCAATATGCTTGTAAGAAGTATCTAAAATTCGATATGAACTAACGTATGTTCTGATCTCCATTATTTTTATGACCTCAAGTTGTCTCCATATCCCCACTGGCGAAAAGAAATAATAAAATCAAAAGGATTTTCCCTCTCGATTACCAAGAACGTGAAATATGGCTGTCGCTAGTGCCCCATTCGGGCATATTTTGCATTTTTCAGTATGCAGTATATTATTCGAGTTTCTTTTGTGACAGACACTTACGAATTTATTGAATTTGCTTTTCTCTTTTCGTATTATTTTTCTTGTCACATGCAATACCATAGATTAAAATTAAGAAAAATAATTAATATTTATGTTTTCATATACTTCAAAACGAGGATATGCGTTTCGTCTCGCGGACAACTTGTTGGAGAATGCATCGATTCTAAACTGGAGATGACATTAGGAAGTCAATTTAAACATTGAATTTATTAGAGGTTTATTTCAGCCTCTCATTAAATACTGCCTTTTTGTATTTCTAGAGTCTTTTACTAAAATATTTAATAAGACATTTCCGACATCATATTCAAAAACTCTCGGAAAGTGTCTATATTTGTTGTTTTTAATATAGTTTTTTTAATAACTGATTATAATTATTATTGACGTTATTGCAGTTATTAAATAAAGCTAGTGCGGTATGGGCCGTAAAATGAAACGCGTGCCACGTTAAACCACGAGGCGTTAGCCGAATGGTTTAGTTACACAGGTTTCATTTACAAGTTCATATCGAACATCCATCGCTTAAAATTTAATTTGCCATAGTCTAAATAGATCTTACATAAATTCGATTTATACTAGAATATCAGAAACGTTTTCATATAATCAAATTCAAAATTATCAGGTGACCATATCAGTCGATGTCATGGGATCTGCGCTTGTTGCCTTTGGGAGCTTCATTATTGGCAGTAAATTTTGTGGCATGCGTTCAGTTTTAGTGAAAAAGAATATTAATATGGGTGGTGTTAATTCCGAGATTGTCCCTTCAGATATCGCGGGCACTGCATACAACGTTGTCGATTCCCTTCTTCCCGAAAAAGCAAAACAGACGTTATATGATACGAAAGTTACATTGCTAGTGCTTGAGGACGCCTGCAGGTGTACTGAAGTAATATATCTACAACTACCAATAGTTAAAGATGATGGACAATGCATTCATATTATTATTCTAGTTACGAAAATAGAGATACTATGATTTATCACAAAGAGGAGTATTGATGGAATAAAAATGGTGGATGATTCAAAGATAAATAGCGATCCAGCCAAGCAACATAGGACATACTCGGGTACAGAAATGGAAAATGCATCTAGCAACCAGTTGAAATTTTTTATACTTTTCGGAATTGCCATGCAATATAGCATCGTTCCCGAGTCTTCCAAATTTTTAACGATATACTGGACATTGTTTCTTCACATCGTCTGCATCGTTACTTGCAGATTCAGGAGTTGATTTATTAACTGTTAATGGCTACTTGTATAGGTTCATGTAAACTCGCAAGCCGAAGTTAAGCCTAGGATAAATATAAAATCAGCTTATAACTTGGGATTATATTTGAACTTAGAATTAATCCAACCAACTTACTCCTTTGGATTTACAACCTTAAATTTCGAAATTTTAACCTGTTTTGTTTATGTGTAACGTATATCCTGGTGCCGTGCGTGAGATTCGTTTTACGTACGAGATACTAGGTGAAAATAGATGATATAATGGATATATTTGAAAAATTCTGACCGACGACGAAGATGAGTTGATAGACATTGTTGAGGGGCCTCGAGTGCCTCGGACTTTTTGAGAAGGAATGAAGAATATTGGCCAGTGAACTGAAACAAAATTTTTCGAGCATTTGGAATATCCAAATGATCGAATGAGGCGCTATTAAGTAGAGTAGAAACATAACATTTATATCTAACCGTTTTTCACCATAATCTCGATTTCATTTGGACTGGAACCAAGCAAGGGGTGATCGCAGTCATTATATATTTGACAATCCACTCATGGATTAGTTTGGGTTATGACTGATTTTACTTTCATATATGTTTCGTAGTGTATGATCCACCTCCTTGTTTTGAAGACCTCTCCTTTTTCGTCTGCGATTTTTATATATCTTTTTGACATTTTTCTTCTTTCCTTTCAAATTTCTTGAAGTACTTTTCTGTTTGGCTACAACAGCATTTCTCATGCTTCATTTTTTTTCTACCAGGAGAACGCATCGCTTTTCCTGACCTCCATAATATTAATTAAATAATATAATATTTTATTTTTCTACTAGAGAAACCTACAAGTTTATTTCTTCTAGGTGAAAATTTTCGAATCGTTTCTGCTCCTCCATTTTTATCCGAATACTATATATTATAAAATACGTAAAGACTTGCAAGAAACACTTGGCTATGTTGATACAAATTTTGATGTTCAAACACATTAGACGTTAGCCACTTTCGACGTTCTCTAAATTCTCCCCAAATTATAAAATTGGATGAAAACTCCAATGAGAGTATATCCTAGAGTTAAATCAAGAGCTTATCTTTGAACTAATTCGTAGATTAACTTTTACCTATACAAGTGGATTTAAGAGGCAAGGTAGCATGGCGCTCTAACATAGTGGCTATAAGCTATATACGCTTGGAAGAATCTAAGTTCAACAAGTTCATGCACTCGGGAAATAAATTTACTTTTTAAAAATGCACCCCACTTCTCATCTGCTGGTATGAATTTGACAAATTTTTGTAATCTCTACAATAAATAAATGTTATTATAATTAATAATAACAAATAAACCGAATTATATCGTGTATATAGACATACATAATATAGAAGGGCAATTCGTTCTATTAAATATGCGACTTCGACGAGTAACCAGATAGGACAATATGAAAATATGTTGACAACACAATGATGCGATATTGCAAATGCAGTTGTGCTTGCATTAGTTTCGTGCTAATTTTCATCATCTTATCTATCTGATCATATGGTTAAATTGCAAATACTCCTTTAAGCAATTTTGGTTCAAGTCGTGGAATAACTAGAAAAATGTCTTCAATTCTCATGGGTGACTGAATAGATCGGCAGCAAAAATATTTTCACGTACCTACTTTGAATTTTAACATTGGAAATGTTTTTGTTTTCCTATTATGGGGTATCAAATCGCGAAAAAGTACATGCTACATTTGGCACATCGCGTTATACGCGTAAGAGATCGTGTTAGTTTGTTTATGCGGACCGAATCGGGTCAAATGACAAAAATAAATTTAAACTAACTGAAACTAACCGAAAGTTGATTGAACGACTAACCCAAACTAACCAAAAGCACCCAAAAGCACCGAAAAGGGTTAAATTGTATCGGAACAGATTTAAAGAAATAAAAGTAAGTTAAAACTAATTCAAACCGAACATTGGCGCCTAACCATAACTAACCAAAAACATTAAGATTGGTTATAACGTATCGGATGCGTTTCAAATTACTAAAATAAATTGGAACTAACTGAAACTAACCGAGAGGTAATCGACTAATCAAAACTAACCAAAAGTAATCAAAAGCACCAAAAAGGGCTAAAACGAATCGGAACATATCAAAAATATTAAAACTATCCAAAACGAACCGAATTTTGGCGACTAACCAAAACTAACCAAAAGCACCAAAAAGGGCTAAAGCATATCGGAACAGTTTCAAATATTAAAGTATTTTAAAACTAACCCAAATTAACCAAATTTTGGCGAATAACTAAAATTAACCAAAAATATTAAAATTGGTTATAACTTACCTAAAATAAATTTAAACTAGCTGAAATTAACCGAAGGCTGATTAAACGACTTGTCAAAAGTAACAAGAAGCACCAAAATGGGCTAAAACGTATTGGAACAGATTAAAAATATTGAAGTAAGATAGAACTAAACTAAATTAACCGAATATTGGCGACTGGCCAAAACTAACCAAAAACATAGAATTGGTTATAACGCAACGGAACCGGTTCAAATGACTAAAATAAAATAAGGACTAACCAAAAGTAAAAAAATCAACAAAAATGGCTAAAACGTATCGGAACAGATTAAACATATTAAAGTAAGTTAAAATTAACCGAATTTTTAAGACTAACCAAAATTAACCAAAAACATTAAAAATGGTTATAACGTATCGGAACCGGTTCAAAGGACTAAAATAAATTAAAACTAACTGAAATTAAACGAAAGTTGATTGAACGACAAACCAAAAGTAACAAAAAGCACCAAAACGGCCTATAATGTATCGGAATAGATTACACAAATTAAAGTATGTTAAAGCTAACCAACACGAACTGAATGTTGGCGACTAACCAAAACTAACCAAATCTATTAAAATTGATTATAATGTATCAGAACCGGTTCAGATGACCAAAATAAGTTGAGACTGAGTGAAACTAATTGAAAGTTAAACGGACGACTAACCAAAACAAACCAAATCTATGATAATTGATTATAACCTATCGGAACTGGCTCAAATAAGTAAAACAAATTGACATTCAGTGAAACTAACTGAAAATTGAGTAGACGACTAACCAAATCTAACCAAATCTATTAAAATTGATTAAAACGTATCGTTACCGGTCCAAGTGACTAAAATAAGTTGATACCAAGTGAAATGGACCGAAAGTTGAGTAGAAGACTAACCAAAACTATCCAAATTTATTAAAATTGATTATAACGTATCGGAACCGACTCAAATGACTAAAATAATTTGAGACTAAGTGAAACTATCCGAAAGTTAATTGACGACTAACCAAAACTAACCAAACCATTAAAATTGATTATAACGCATCGGAACCGGTTCAAATGACTAAAATAAGTTAAGACTATGGAAAACTAACCGAAGGTTGATTGGACGACTAACCAGAACTTATCGGAACCGGCTCAAAGAAGTAAAATAAGTTGAGCCTAAGTGAAGCTAACCGAAAGTTGATTAGACGACTAAGCAAAACTAACCAAATCTAATAAAATTGATCTTAACGTATCGGAACCGACTCAAATGACTAAAATAAGTTGGGGCTAAGTGAAACTAACCAAAAGTTGATTCGATATGTAACCAAAAATAACCTAATCCATTAAAATTGATTTTAACGTATCGTAACCGGTCCAAATGAATAAAATAAGTTGATACTAAGTGAAATTAACCGAAAGTTGATTAGACGACTAGCCAAAACTAACCGAAAGGTAACTGAACGACTAACCAAAGCTAACCAAATCCATTAAAATTGATTATAACGTATCGGAACCTGTTCAAATGACTAAAATAAGTTAAGACTAAGGGAGACTAACCGAAAGTTGATTGGACGACTAAGCTGAACTAATCAAATCTATGAAAATTGATTATAACGAATCGGAACCGGCTCAAATAGGTAAAATAAGTTGAGACTATGTGAAACTAGCCGAAAGTTGATTAGACGACTAATCCAAACTAAACAAAACTAACTTATTCTATTAAAATTGATAATAACATATCGGAGCCAACTCAAATGACTAAAATAAGTTGAGACTAAGTGAAACTAACCGAAAGTTGATTCGACGACTAACCAAAAATAATCTAATCTATTAAAATTGGATTATACCTGAAATGAAACTAACCGAAAGTTGATTGAACCACTAACTTAAACTAACCAAATCCATTAAAATTAATTAAAACGTATTGGTTCATATGACTAAAATAAGTTAAGACTAAGGGAAACTAACAGAAAGTTGATTGAACGACCAACCAAAACTAACCAAATCTATTACAATTGATTATAACGTAACGGAACCGGCTCAAACAAGTAGAAAATGTTGCGACTAAGTGAAGTTAACCGAAATTTGATTAGACGAATAACCAAATCTATTAAAATTGATTACAACGTATCGGAATGGACTCAAATAACTAAAATAAGTTGATACTAAGTGAAACTAACCGCGTTAGATCGAGTATTGAGAGACGAATCGAATGCTGTTTTTACAACCACCACTAATGTTATAAATTGTGAAAACGAACGAAACTTGAAGTAATATGCATTTATGTGGTATATTTTGGTAAACTAAACTTACGTAATCTGCTAA
The DNA here is from genome assembly GCA_016904865.1 of Pissodes strobi. Lineage (NCBI taxonomy): Eukaryota > Metazoa > Arthropoda > Insecta > Coleoptera > Curculionidae > Pissodes > Pissodes strobi. The sequence continues at coordinate 319,287 of MU182032.1, forward strand.
AAGCCATTTTTTTACATTAGATTGTGTTACGGGAGGGTGAGGGTGAATTTTAGTTTCTCATGACAGACCAGTCGTGTTTCATTTCGTTAGATCGAGGAATGTGAGACAAATCGAATGCAAATGATCTTTTGCTTTTTACAACCACACTTGTAACGTTATAAACTGTAAAAAAGAACGAAACTTGAAGTAATATGCATTTATTTGGTATGTTTTGGTAAACTAAATTTACGTAATCTAACCTGATCTCACCCAAACTTCTATCAACTTATATATCCACACAATTACGAGTTTTTTCAGATCTCAAATTTAATAAGCGTTGCATTCTGCTTCGGCATTTTCAATGTCTCCCCCGGTTACATCTTTGTGAAGGACTGTGAATTTTTTTTAACATAACGAATTATATAGTGTGCCACGAAAAAACTAATTCTTAGAATAGTTAGTTGTGTCTATGTCACTGAAATTCACTTCCAGTGTCTTCCAGTCTTAAAGGCCCAAATGTGGCCGCCCTCATTGACAAAAAATAAATTCGCCACTGGATGGTAATTATCGGAAATTAAATAGACTAAAACATTTTTGCTGTTCAGCTTCGCTAGGTATTCACCTAGTTATCTTAGTATTTCAGACATTTGTTCCAAAGCATCTTAATTTTAACCAACGCGATAAGTGGTTTCACTGCTTAATAAAAGTTCCTTTTTGTATATAACGAGCCCGTTCCTGCTGTTACAATATTCATGTAAGAAGAATCGTGACGAAACTACACATTTGAGACGTGGGTGTTCTTCCAATTTGGGCAAAATGGGGGTTTAGCTAAAATAAGAGAGCTCCATTCATAAATCGTCGTCTACGGAAATGAGTTCAAGAGATAAATGTGATAAAAAATTATATTTCCTGGTCCGGCTGGTGCTCTTTTTATACTTAGAGGCAAGAAAATATGGATATGCCTATTATGTACAACAAAATCATGATAATGTAGTCTCGAGTAAGCAAGGAAATAGAAAAAAATATTATCTAACTAATTATGGAACTACCATAGCAAATATTTAAGTCATAAAGCACAAATGGATAAAAAAAAGATTAAATCTGTACGTAGATCTTTTATATCTCATAGTAACAAAATTTTGAAAGATGTGAAAGACACATGACAAATGTCGTGCATCCTTAATTTTTCTGATTATTATAAAAGTATCTATATTATGTTAGCTCTAAATGAAGCATACAAAACTGAAATCAAGATATATAACAAGGTGGGTTTGCAGCTCACCTAGTTCGTATTTATTGCCGATTTTCTTCAGTATCTTTAGTAAACAATTTACGTAAATCGATGTTTGTTTTTTTTATGGCAGTGGCACACACACTAAAGGGAGATCCTATGGCGCTCGACGAGCGGTGTGTGTGCGAAGATGTTGATTGACACGGTTCTTGAATATTTGTAGGATGTAATTAATGGGAAACAGATGTCCTGGAAGTGAGTTCCACAGTGATGCAGAGCGCCAGACAAAGGAGTTCTGGTAAAGCGATGTTCTAGGTGTTTCTAGTTGTACGACGAACTGGTGCGCTCCTGCCGTCTGTCGGGACTGTCTGACAGGAGTTGCCAGGGGCGGGAATATGCGGGCCAAATCCTGAGAACATCTGCCGTGAAAGTATCTGTAAAACAGATACATCTCGGCCACATGTCTGCGATGTTCCATACTATCCAGATTCCGGGTCAACTCCGGATCGCCGACGAGACGCACAGCCCTCTTCTGAATGGAATCCAGCAGCTTTAGGGTATGCTTTGGTGCGGCACCCCAGATATGTGAGCAGTATTCTAAGCACGGTCTTATTTGCGCTTTGTACAGCAAGAGCAACTGCTGCGGTGTATAGAGTTTTTTGTTGCGAAATAGCGCACCAAGCTTCTGGGAGGCTGATTTTGCGATGTTAGCAACATGGTCATGCCATGACATATTGCTGTTGACCGAGACACCTAGCAGCCCGATTGACGAGGATGAAGGAATAGTCGATCCTGCCATAATGATGTCAGCGCCCGCTGTATTGGCCCTCTTAGTAAACGTTGCTGCTTGGATCTTTGCTGCATTGAACTGGACCAAATTTCCGTTGCACCTAGTTTGAACTTTCTCCAGGTCTTGATTAATTGCTGTAATCTGCTCCTGTCTGCGGTGATGAGTCTAAAGTGGGAGACAAGGGTACTGTCATCTGCAAAACTGTAAACAGGATTATTCGTTTCGATCAGCAAGTCATTAATATAGATGAAAAACAGAGTTGGTGAAAGTATTGCGCCCTGAGGCATGCCCGCGTTGATGGTCAATGTGTCCGAGATGTGTCCATCGACTGCAACGTGTAGAGATCGGTTCTTAAGGAAACTGGCCAGCCAGCTGCAGAGAGAGGCGGGCAGTCCCAAGGACGGCAGTTTGTTAAGCAGTCCGTCATGCCAAACAGCCAAACTCTGTCGAATGCCTTTGAAATATCCAACGCAATCGCTCGAGACTCTCCGTAGTTTTCAATTGCCCTACTCCATATATGAGTGACATAGGCCAATATATCTCCTGTCGATCTCTCTTTGCGAAAGCCGTATTGATTATCGCTGATTATTCTGTTGCTCTCGAGGTACTTGAGTAGTTGCTGGTTGACTACACGTTCCATGACTTTGGAGATTATTGGAAGCAAGGCAATTGGGCGATTGTTTGAGGGCGTGGTTTTCTTGCCTTTTTTTGGAACAGGTTGCACTCGAACGACTTTCCAAGAGGATGGGTAAATCCCTTTTCTGTAAGAGAGAGAACAAAGCCTGGAAAAAACGGGTGTTAGTTCGTTGGCGCAGTTCTTTAGCACGATGGCAGGTATTCCGTCCGGTCCTGATGTCTTTTGCGTATCTAGTTCTTTAAGGATTTTGCGAATATCACGGTGAGAAAACTTGACTTCTGCCATGGTAGTGTTGATGTTCGGTATAGTGGGGAGAGTCTTGCCTGAGGGCACGTCTAAGGTAGAGTGTGATGAAAACATTTTGGCGAGCATGTTTGCTTTTTCCTTGGCTGTAGTCGCCGTGATGCCACGTTCGTCCGTCAAAGGTGGGAGAGACGTTTTTGTAAAGTTGTTACTTACTGCCTTTGCTACCGACCAGAAATTCCTGGAACCACTGGGGCATTGCAAAAGTTTATTCCTGATCCTTTGATTGTGTTTGTCCTTAGTTTCGTCGATCACACGCTTGCACTCGTTTCTCGCTTGGATAAAATAATTGCGATTTTCAGCGGTCTGATTTTGCTGCCAGTACTTGTAGGATTGCTGTTTCCTACCTACAGCTCTTTCACATCTTCTGTCGAACCAGGGCTTTCCTTGATGGTAACTTGATGGAATTTGGGATGTATGCTTCCATTCCTGAGGAGATTACTTGCGTGATCTCTTCGCAGCAGACTGACGGGTCGTCAGTGCCAAAGCAGACGTTGAGCCAAGGAAAATCTAGGTAGAACTCTCTTAGATCGTCCCAGTTTGCAGAATTGTAATGCCAGATTTTGCGAGGCAATTGTGGGTCCTTCTGTATGAGTGGCAATTAACACACCGTTGTAATAAGTTTGTGGTCGGAAGTACCTAATGGCGGACCAACTGTAATTTTGTACTGGTCAGGATTGGTGGTTTGAAAAATATCCAGGTGGGCGGCGAATTCGCCGCTCTCTTAGATTCGAGTTGGTTCGTCTACAAGTTGAGTCAGCCCGCAGCTGATGGCAAATGCTTCAGCTTCTCTACCTTCGTTGTCGGTCTTGTTAAGATGTTTGAGCCAGTTTGTGTTGTGGGCATTGAAGTCTCCCAGAACGATTATTTCTGAACTGGGGTGATCGACCTGTATTGAGTCAAAAGTGGTAGCTAGTGTTGAGAAAAAGCTTTGGTAGGCTCTATCGCTCGGAGGGCGATAGAGACAACATATAAACTTGGTTAATCCCTTGGCGGTGAACTTGAGCCACATGACGTCAAGGTTGTTCGGCTCGAGTGTTTCCTCGCGGTGACATGAAAGGTCGCTTCGTACAATTGCATGTACTATATACAGTTCCTAATTGAAAAGCGGCACTCCTATAACAAATTCTGTTTCATTGTTCATATATTGTATACCTTCTCGAATTCGGTTTTGAAGATCCTGCGTTTTTCATGGTTTGTGCTTGTAAACCAACCCTTTAAGCATGCCTCATAAGAAAAAGTCGATAGGATAAAGGTCTGGTCTATTTGGCGGCCAAGCATTGTTGCCATTTTTCCCATCCACTCTCTGTAATGTTAGTAAAATAGTTTCTAATTGCCTGACATCTGTGATAGGGTGCAACATCTTGCTACCCAATTAAATTTACTCGTTCTTCTAAAGGTAGATATTTAACTTTCAGGTAGGGGTTGGATATTATTCAACGATTTTAAGTAACGCTGAAAATTTAAATTTCGATTAAAAATACGGGACCAATAATTCTGTTCCTCTTATCAGCACACCAAACCTTTACCATTTTTCTGACTTTCTGACTTTCTCATTTTCCTTTTATTTTCACTACTCCAACAATGGACGTTTTTTTTCTTAAATATTTTGTTTGATGCTGTAAATATGTATATTTTCCAGGAAGTGTGTATTTATCTGACATATCTTTTTACAATAGTCAGCTTTGATCATAAGGATTAAACTGATTTCCTCCTATTGCATATTGTCATAGTAACAAATAACTGACACCTTAATATTTCGACATTAAATGTTGTAATCCATCATTAAATGTTGATTATGGTTTTCCTAATTAGTTTTATATTATATTTTAAAATATGTGCTTATTCTGTCTAGTTTAGAAGAAAAGATTGGCATGCTAGAATGTTATTGATTGCATAATAAAAATCGAAGATTTGTTCTCAGGAAGTACAGAACCAAATTTCCATTAAGTCGACATCTATAGAAAAGGATCTTCGATAGAATTTATCGGCAATTCAAGAGAACAGCAAGCCTGCAAATAGAAAAAAAAATGCAACGCTAAGATTTAAAAGAAGAAAAGCAGCTTGATATATTGCTGTAGTTTGAAGATACCCTGAAACATACACCCGTCAGACTTCATTAGATGAGTCCATATTTGCAATATCAGAAAAATAATAATTAACATACATTTGGAGCAACAAAATAAAAATTAAAATCGTGGAAGTCCAAAAAATCGGTAAGGGTTGAGTGTCCTATTTCGAGAAATAAAATTATTGGTCTCGTATTTTTGAATCAATATTTAAATTCGCAGTGTTAGATAGAATTGTTGAATAATATCCAACGTCCATTTGGAAACGCGCAAATTTAATTTGGCTAAAAGATGGTGCAGAGATCAGACAATAATAAACTGTTACAATGAACAGAGAGTGGAGTGAGGAAAACGGCAACTGTGCTTGGCCACCAAATAGCCCAGACCTTTCTCCTCTGGACTATTTTTTATGGGGCTGATTTACCAGCACAAACCATCAACAACGCAGGGTTTTCAAAACCGAATTTGAGAAGATATACAATATATGAACAACGTAACTGAATTTGAAAACTATATATTATACTACTTGTATTGTCCAGAATGGAGGACACATTCAACAGTTTTTGAAGTAATTAATACGTAATTCATCATAAGTTGGTGTTTTGATTTATTTCGTTTGTAGTATTAATAACATATCGTTAAATAACAAACAAGATTTCTTTTGCTAAAAAAAAATATTATATTCACGGTGGATGGTACCTTAGACGTATCTGGCGAACCGCTCAACGGATCATTATGAAAAATTGGTCGTTTACATAAACAGACATGCTCTACCTTGCTAAAGTGTTTTCCACAATGCAGTGTTGCCGCCTCTACAAAAGAGTAGTACCAACTGTGATATTGTAAATGAAACACCCTCTATATTATGACAAATTTAGATTGTGCGAAGAAATCTAGACATATTTCGCGAATAATATCCTATAAGCACATTAGTATTTGAGTGGCCCAAATCTGCTCTTATCCTATGCCGACATCATAAATATGGCAGTAAAAGCTGCGATGATCATAATATAATACCCTATACACATTAATAAGATGCAAGGAAGATCGGTTTGTGTATTAACGAAGCCTAAACCAAATATATGCATATCATAGTAATGCAAGAGACAGGGTCAGATGAACGAAAACAATATCGAATATTTCAAACTGCAGACGACTTCGTTAATGAATAAAATCGAACCAATGGTGGTTTTTTAAGAGGTTAAACAAAGCTAAAAATATCGTAATGCTTATATCTGTTAATTTAAAATACAGGATTGCGTAAATGAGAAAAATCAGACCAACAACGGCGCGGTATTTTTGGGGATAAAAAAATCATAAAGCACATCTGCTAAAAGTATTGATTTCATATTTTTGACAAAAATTCTTACCCTTAAAATATAGACACAACTCGTAAATTACTAACGCCGAACCAGTGGCATGATGTTTTTTCGGGTTAAAAATATTAAAGATTTCAACTTGAAATAAGAAGTTCTCGTTTCAAAATGCAGATAAAATTGTTAAATGAGTAAAACTAAGCCAAGGTCCAGTATCAATTAAAATCTGAGTTTCCTGAACCCTAAATGTGCTTATATTCAGTCAAATATCGTTATTCTGAAATTGCTGAATAATACACTACTATTACATTTTCACAAATGGAGAGTTAAATAATAATAGAATATCTCTTTCACATAACCAGCGGAATATAAACAGAAATTCATGGGAAAACAAACAACTATCAGCAATTGCACTATCAAAATATTAATGCTTTTCTTGCTTTCTATCACTGAAAACGCTTCATTAACTCCTAGAGGACACATTTTAAACATTTAATGACACGCCATTAGCGGAAAGTGTACTTCAAATAATGTGGTGTCCTAATGCCTTCTACTCTAAAAGAAACTTAAGTTTAATGGAGCCTGAAAGTGGGTTTATAAGTAAGAATATGGTTCTTATTGTTTAACTATTCGAGCTTTCTGTTCTTTCTGTTAAACATATACTAGAATTTAAACGATTGAAATTACATTCGCCGTTTACTTAGCCTCTCTTAATATAAGCTGCAGCACTTCTCACAAATCCTAATGCATTTCCAATAATTTATTATTCGTATATAAAATACGAGATGTTCAGAGCTTGGGTACTAAAAAGTAACGAACGCGCTTGGATTATGTGGCCTGCGAAAAGGACAGTATTTTCATTGATACACGAATTCATGACCTTGAAGACGTACTGTGCGTACTTTTCGAAATACTCCAATTAATTTACCGAGTTAAACAACTGGTAAGTGTCCGTGGATTTCGGTGTATCTAGGACACGTTTGCGGTGTGTGGAAGATGTTAAAATCTCTCAGCTGCTTGATATAGTGTTAATAACAGAAAATAACTGAACAAATGGGTATATTATCTTTACATAATTCTATTGTATTGTCCACGTTACATATTTGAATTTTGCAGTAACTATCGAAATCCTTGATGGATTTTCAATAATCTGTAATATGTTAGATCTATAGATATCCAGAGCTTGGATAGCAAAGATCAAGGAATGACAGAGCATAGGAATGATATTCCACATTACATTGTTTGAATTATGTTGCCTCGGAAAATGACAATAGCTTCAGTGCTTCGAGAATTGTTGAAATTGAATTCGTGGTGTGGTCACTTTTCATAACTTCCCAAATATTTATCGGTTAAACCAACCAGCATGTATCCATATATTTCTTTAGATATCTGGTTGGCTTGATTAGTTTGTGGGAATCTTCAAATCCTTCAGCTCCTTGATATGGTAATATTAACATAAACTAATAAAAGATATTTATAATTTCTTGTGTAAAATTCTATTATATTCTTAATGGGCAGTCAAAAGAAGAACATTTTGCGACTCAGATTTTAATTGCGTTTTTTTGTTCACTATAATTATTCGACGCTCCTCATTTTTCGAGTAATTTCAAAGATATAATTTTTATACCGGCGAATAGCAAGTCATTCAAAAATAGAAGTAATGGAAATGTTTCCACCCCTCATGGAAGTTAAAGCGATTTTTTTTTCATCCTGTGGATTAGACACATACTTGCTTGAGTACCGTTATCCTCTCCTTAAAAAGAGATTTTCTTTGCGATCATTTTCCTTTTTTATTGATCGTTTTTTCTTTAATAATTTCCGGATGAGCCCTGCACTTTTGCTTCAACAATAATTACTACAAAGTAACAAACTTTCATTTACATACAAATGCGGCGTGGCAAATAGTGAATACGGAGTAATCTGTGATACGGTCTAACTTTCCCTGCATGTATCTCACAAACAAAATGATTTTTGACAAACATAGGGAGTTTTTTCTTCATATTTCGGCCCAACAATTTCGATCTTAAAATTTAATTGCAATATGTCAACAAATAAAAGTTGCGAAAGAAAAACGCAAGACCGCAAGACTCTTGCATGCTAGGTGTTGGTCTTGCGTAAATCTTGCAATACTAGGTCTTGGTCTTGCATAAGTCCTGCACTGCTGGATCTTGGTCTTGGTCTTACAGACCTGCAGCTGGTCTTGGTCATGGTCTGGTTTTTTCTGCAAGACCAAGACCGCAAGACCAAGGACCAGTCTCGCTCATCACTACTAGAAAACACATTTCATAGACTTTGCTGAGGCATATTAGCCCATTCCCTTAATAACAGCGCATCAGCCATTTTTGCTGATCACTCGTATGAACGCATCCTGCGCCCTTATGCACCTTATTAGAATTCTATGGGATTCATAGCGGTGCTTCGTCCGGACCACTAATGGAAGATATTTGTGGTGATACCCTCAGTTCCTAAGAAATTTCGCTTTACTGCTGCTGTATGAGCTCTGACATTATCCTGCATTAGTACATAATTATTACCAACGAGCCCACCAAAAGATAAATATGTTGTTGCAAAATATGCTCGATACCAATTCTCATTTACTGCCTAATTCCACCTCACACCCATAACCGAGCCATCATTAAAAGTCTCGCATTCTGACAAAATATTAATGAAATCTTTCGCTAGTTCTTTTCCATACTGCTTCCATCCAATCGGTAAACATTAAGGCATTTATTTTATGAAGGAAAATATTGATATATGATTAGTGCATTGAAGGCACTAATTATATAGCGATAGTGCAGTGGATTGGTGTTACTGTATTTCTGCGGCTTATTATATTAGGGTAGAGGTAATTGATGATTAACTTGAGACTTGACAAATTTGTGGTTATACGTGCTTGAGAACACAATGAGTGACCTGATTGAGCTGTTCATATGTTTTTCTTCTTATTTCATGGGTACTATCTACTTACTCTAGAAGTTTGTAACATGGGCAAATTTAAAGTAAAAAAATCATTGACGTAATGTAAAAATGTGTTTTTTGAGAATTTATTTTCTGTTTGCCTATGTGAAATATGTTTATAATATTTTTTTACTATTACAGATATTAAATTATTAAATATAAATAAAGTTGTTTTGGACTAATAGATACTTTATTATATATATTATTATATATATATATATATATACATATAATGAAGGATCTATTAATGCAAAACAACTTTATTTATATTTAATAATTTAAT